>JAQGAV010001913.1:0-18124 GCA_034691345.1 Phasmarhabditis papillosa
GTAGGCCCGGGCGGGCCCGGGCCCAAGTTGGATGGTCTGTTCAAGGATATTGTCTCTATTCAAGAAAAATAATGGAGCTTTACTAACGCATTTTTTAGGTAAATTTGGGAAAAATTTAGCTTATGAATATACTCAGTCATTTTCAACGTGATACTTATTTACGACTCCATCATTACTCTTGAATCGAATTATACAAGTACCAAAATACTCTTTCTTATTCAACCTGATTCAGGAAACTACATTTCTTCATGCCCTGATTATCCGGCGTTCTCTTCGAAATCGTTTCGTCAGCATGATTTGATGTTTTTAACTAATTTCGAACTAATTGAAAGATTTAATTAAATCTTCATTTATTCGTTCATTCATTTAAATTGGGTTAGATTCAAGTACAATATGATTAGATGTTTTCAATATTTAGTAATTTCATTCAATTTTGTTCATAGAGCACTTTTTGAGCTCATTTCGTAAACCACAGCTTCTTCAATCTAGCATTTGGTCGGATTCAAAACGAATAATGGAGTTTACAAAATAATTTTCAAGCAAAAAATGCTTGTACGCAATTGCATTTGGCTTGTAAATAATTTTCTACACTCAGTTATTCGTTTTGAATCCGACTATAGTTTTAGTTTTCGTTCTATTAATCCGGATTTGAACATGTTGACCTCAGTTCGGGTAGTCACGCTGACTGTGAAGCCCTGAAATTTTGCAAAAACACTAAATTTGAAAGTTTGTAAACATAGTGCTACATCAGTGCTATAAAGCCGATATTGCGGGTAAGTTTTGAAAGAAACTCACCAAAATAGAAATAAATCTAGACAATGATACTATATATTTGTCTGTAGTTGTTTTTGAAGACACTTTATTGCTAAATGTCGGGTGGCCGAAAACTCCAATGCTTTGATTTTTATTGTTTTTCAGATTTGTTTAGAAATCAGTGGAGCAACACTTCGTTTAAAATAAATACATGATCAATGCAGCATATCATAGCTAAAGTCTTGTTTATGAAAAAGCCGGCCTATGTCCGCATTTCCTGGCCGGGGCCCGCCCACCAAATTCGCATCACTTGCTATTGTTGGAAGTCTGGTGATAAAACCGATTGTTTTGGAGATTTATGTCCATGCGAAGTTCAAAACACTCCTACAATTTTCTATCCACTAGTTTCTATTTTTCAATCGTTCAAAATACAAACTTCTTAAATTCTCAACAGCGTGACGAACTTTGGATACAATAGCAAGGCATTCCCTCCAAGCAGGCGGTGGGCGTTGTTTGCCGCAAGCCCTTTTACATCAAAAATAATTTAAAATTAGTTTTATTTGTATTTTTGTGAACTTGACGTGTTCCCAGACGAATTTAGTCGCAATAATTGGGCTCGTTAATACGTTATCTCCGAGGCTCCAGTAGTTAGAAATATTGTAGGCATCAGTCATTTGTGAATAGAATAGTTGATGAACTACTCAACTATAACATTTTAATTTAGGGTTTCCAGTTAAACGAACAAAAATAGTTTAATAATAAACATAGAACTAAGTTTAGCTTAGTTATAACGTCATGATCGGGTTTCTGGTATATAAGTCAACTACAAAGTTGTGCAAATTAGTTTGAACACTGAATTTGCTTTTTTGACTTTTGCAAACAACTTGTAAACTTGTGTGTTTAGAACGATTTTGTTGCAATCTTGCTTGACATATTTTCTATTAAAAGATATAGTTTGTGCAAGAGTTAGGTTTCCAGTGCGGTATTGTGGAAAACAGCGGGGTTATAGTCAGATTCAAAAGTAATGAGGCCGCATATGCTGCGTATTTCGTCATTTTAACACCGCGTCTGGTGGCATTCTACGCGCGCGGTATCAGCGATTGTAAACTTGCTTTCGCTCTGCCATACGAAGACAAAATATTGAAACACTCGTGCTTAGTAACACGGCCGTATTACTTTTGAATCCAACTATATACGTTATAAAAATAAATGTTTTTTAAAAACATTTTCATTTTGTTGTTACACCACTTTCTCTATGATACTGCGGGGATAGAAGATATAACCTAACCCCGGGCTGAGAATTTCGCGAGCCGGGACGAAAATTTTGGAAACGGGCCGGCCTTTTCCCAACCCTGGCCTAACCTAGTTCTTGCTACACACATCAGAATAATGAAAACCCCGTTGCACGGCGCGCCCTAAGACAACGGGACAGAGCAAATTCGAAAAGTGAAATGTTGCGGCTCAATTCCTGGAATATTTCACTATGGAGGTTATGTTTAATTATATGTCATTGTAAAGACCATAGCTCAATCTGTGAACTGAGTTTTTTCGAATGTTGTGGTTCAATCATTCTAGTGAAAAATGAATTTAAGTTTAAAATGGGAACAGTTCTTTAATCCCAATGTTGTAACACTAGGCACTATTTTATTAAACGTTTTGCAATGCTGGATTTGAAATATTTCAAAAACGCACGTTGAAAACTACATTCTTGGCAATTTTGTTGTTGACCTAATTCGCATGCTATCCATGTATTTTATTTATAAATTATAATCATAAACTAAATGTTTTCCTAGTTTATGCACTATTTTTAGCAGTGACACGGAACTTTTAGTCAATTTCCAGAAACGAAAAGTCGAAGTTCGTAACATTTCACTTGTGTTCTGATTAACATAAAAGTTATGCTGTTTTAAACAAGGTATAGTCTGATTCGATGGTAATAATGGAGTGTTAAAAAACGATTCTCATTGAAAATGGCTCTGAAAGTATTCGAAAACCGAAAATATACGCAAAATTTCCTTAAAATACACAAGTAACTCACCATTCTTCATCCAGAATCGCACTATAACATGTTTTCAGTATAAAAGTTCCTATACAATTTGAAACATTATTTATTGGTATAGTCGGTTAACCTGGTTGCACAGCCATATCATGCAAAGTTTCCGGATGAAACTCATCCATCCATGGTTTGGGATATTTTCAGTCGGCCCTAAAAATTCAAGTTTTTGCTTCAAATGCGACTAACTATATATAAGCATAGTGTGCAAACACTCCTCACAATTTTTGAAACATTACTTTTGCAATTATCTTAAAACGTTGTAAATTTGAACTTGTGACCATATTGTGGGCCGGACCGGTGACTCTGGGCAAACGATAGTGTGCCAAGTTTTAGAAATTTTGACCACGGATCGGAGAAGGTAAATCCTTGCCGTATTTGGACTGGATTTCTGCACCAACGTTAGTGTAGATAAGCATAACAATGTGCAGTTTATTGTCATATCCACTGAACTGTAGTCTATCTCAATACCTAGATGTCCAGCGCGATATCACGAGCGGAGCGATTTTACATTCATTTTTATAACACTGCGCCCCGCTCTTGATACCGCGCTAGAAACCTAGGTCTTGATGTAGACTATACTTATTTCTAAATTATTTGTCGTTCGTTATGTTCCCATCACCTACACAGCCGTTATTTTAAAACTGTCACGAACACTCCGCCTACCTTTAAATTTAGACTTAAATAAGGCAGACTATAGTTCGCCTTAATTATTTCATGTATGTGTAATGTTGTAATGTACACTGATCATAAGCTAACATCAGCTTTACAGGAATTATAATTCCAAGATGATTTTCAGCGCAACGAAACATGGGAAAAGCAAGCTGCTGGTTCCTAAGCCTTTGCAGCTACGGGGAGTCGAACCCACATCCTCACGTCTTCGCAGATTCAGAGACCGCTGCTCTAAACCTAAAGCAGTTCAACGGTGATTACATCTGTTCCAGTTCAATTACAGTAATTACAGTTCCCTATAATAAATAATAATAATATTATTATTATCTGCAATACAGTTGAATAGGGAACTGATCACTTTTTATTTATGATTTTATCAAATATAATCTAAACTCTTCTTAGTTTATTTATTATTCTTTATCTCTAAATATCCAAAATGAGCCTCGCAATCGCCTACTCAACACATGCTTCATGCAAAATTCACAAGAATATTCCCGTGCAAATCTAAATTTTATAGTTTATTAATTATTTTTACCTACTTCTTTGCACTAACTAGTATAACTAGGATACTTATTTTGTATTTGGTTTGTCGATATTTGTTCGGTGGGAACTTTTCCAAGGTTCCGCATAAATATAGCTGTTTTCGTATGAGAATTGCAGTTGTATTGAGGTAATGGGTTGGGATTGTCACTGAGTTTGCACGATAGAGGCGTGAAGTTTGCTTAACTCAAATTTGTTACCTAGTATATTATAATTATCTATAACCCATTCCAGAAGGTAGGTTTCTAGGGGGAAGCAGTTGTGTTCATAAAAATAAATGGAACATCTACGGCTTGGTAGACTTTTTATAAACCTTGCTGGTGATACAGACTACATATTCTAACTTTTTTTTGAATATGTTCTATTGTAAACCTCATTTTTCAATAATTGGTCCTTTCCGAGAAGCAACCCTTCTACAAATATTAAGTCTAATTTCTTTATTGAACTGTGATTAATCTCTTATTCTTTTTTATAATCTTTGAGTATTCACAGTTTCTATTTTCAGATGACCTCATTATTATTTGCAGTAATGGTCTCGATCTCTGTGTCACAAGGTAAGCCACGTTTTTCCAGAAAATGAAAAATTGCGAAGTTTAGTCATTAGCTTAAAACTAAAGAGGCGATAAGCTTCTTTAGTCTTTTCAGCATTAAAACAGATTATTTTCAGTGTGTCGCGGCTTTTATATCATTCGACCGTTACACTCGTTTACGGATAGGAGCAACTACCAGATGAATCCGGCAATTGCACCATTTCAGGTAGAGTTAGAGGACAATTCAGGAGTATCCAGCGGGCAAGTGGCCGTAGTATAGAAACGCCTGGGTGGGTGCCCGGGCAGTTTTTAGCTACCCGAGCATTTGTGGTTTGTTGCCCGGGCAGGCTAATAACTGCCCGGGCACCCTTCCGGGCGTGTCTATACTACGGCCACAGGATCGCAAATCTAACAACTCAGCAAACACCTGGGATATTGAAATTGGTTTTATTTAGTGAGTTGCGAAGGCTAGGTATATTGCTAGACTGGTATGTCTTATTGAATTGAATCTTAAGAATAAAATCTCCCGTCAATAGATTTTCCATTCATTTATGTAACAGCTGCTCTCAAGGATACTGCGCCCGTAACCAATACTATATATAACCCAACCATTGGAAGCTGGGTACCTTCTAAACCAGTTTTGTGCTCGGCGGCTTTCTCGATCACATCCAGCCATATATCTTAACTCTCAAGACCGAGAAGGGTCCGAGTTTGGACCATCATATTTTCCTGGGCCCGGTCCATTGCGAGGAATGGCAATTCGAAAGGTCTCACTGGACATATTTTTAAATTCAGAAGCCATTCATTGGCAACTTTTAGTCCTTTAGTAATTAACATATGAGCAGTAAACAATTTAACCGTTCTATCCCATTTCATATGACATTCTCAGATGAGAACAGCTATTTAAGAATAGCACTTTTGGAGAATAGAGACCACAAATTAGCACTGAGAACTGAAAACAAAGTATAATTATCCTTATAATAATATGGAGAATGGATGGTGACCAACATTTATCGAGGGAATTTGCAGGCTACGGTTAATAGTTACCATTTTCAAAGTTTCGTTGCCGGTTTAGAAATGACTTCTTTGTTAGTTCTAGAATTAAAACAGTTCAACAGTCTATGAAATGTTTACTAAGTCAATGTAGTGAATCTATAATTCTGAAATAACTTTTTAAAGATAAATCAAATTGAGTAATTTCGCATAGTAGCTTCGCCTCATAAGCCGAAACAGAATTCTTGCAAATTTGTTCTGATTCGCCGCCTCCACTCCATGGGTGCTGTGCTATGATGTTCCAGAAAGTTGTATGGGGCGCCAAGTTGGCATTACCCGAAAAACTGTTGGTCACTCCCAGTGATGAACCAAGCCGGTAATCAATGAATAAACAGCGTTTACTCGTGCAGGGCCCAATTCTAGCAAACATTATCTTACCACTTTTCACTTTAGTAATGTTACTTTAGTTTCAGTCAGATAGTGATCTACTGCTTGCTGTTGACCCCGTACCGGCTTCAGACCTTCCTGAATCCTTCTCCCGATCCACAAAACGATTAGCTATTGAGCCTCTAAATGGAATGTTCTGGATGAACCGACGACGATGGACCCCATATTAACTAAACTAATAACAAAAAAACTTTGCAAAACTAGTTTAGTATGTTTAGTTCCATTGAATCTTTGAATCCACTGAAAACCATTATTTTCCAAAATTTCGAAATAGTCCACTTTTTGGGTACAAATTAAATATGTATTGTGGTGATTGCATTCAGATTGCTGATTTTCCCATTTTGCCGTAGGAACCTGAGGTGTTTCTGTATTTCTTAATTGTATTGTCATTTTGCTTATCGGGTAGTGGAAACGGGTTGTGTGAAATAAATATATTCTAAAAATGTTGTTTGTTTTATTCAAGAAAGCACCCTTCTCGAAAGGATTAGCATGTATGAAATGGTATGATTGGTCTTTTAATGCTGGTAACAGCAGCGATCTCTGAGTCCGCGAGGTTCTGATGCTATGGGTTCGACTCCCCGTAGCTGCAGAAGTATTTGGAAACCTACATCTTACTTATCCAATATCTTATGCGCCCAGAGACTGAATAAAGAAATAAACAATGAAGCATGGTACACATTAAGCGAGATTTAGTTTCCATCCTAAGTTTCTGCAGAAATAGGTGACCCAGTGCAGGGCGGGTAAACGGCCGGCCGGCTTATTGTTAGGCTAACCCTTTTAAAGAAACAAAATATAATAATTAACATCTTTATTTATATAATTTACACTAGTTATTACACTAAAGCAGTTGAACAAACGGCTTTTCCACTTCATAAAAAACTTTCTCGTCGAATTCGGTTCTGTTAAAATGTTTATGATTTTTAAGGTAATCACAGAAATAGAGCCATCTATTACGGTAATATGACGAAATCAGACCACTCCATTCTCGATTTGCATAGTCTACAAAAATAGATTCAGTTGTAGTTTTGAACTGGGAATGTTGGAAAAGGCCCGGAAAATTCTCGGATATTTTATAGTTCATCTCAAGAACTAGGTTTCCAGCGCGGTATCACAAGCGGAGCGCAGTGTTGCGTTTTCTACAAAAGTGCATTAACTTTTTATAACACAGCGCTCCGCTCGTGATACCGCGCTGGAAAACTAGGTCTTGAGATGGACTATAGTTGAGTATCGAGAAAATCCTGAATCGTGTGAATAACAGACTTGGGTAAACAAAGCACACTTGCAATCTACAGGTTCCCCGCGGGTGCGGTTTCAAAAATGGAGAAATACGCAGTGTACTCGAAGGTATACTCTCGGATCCTAAGTTTTCTTTGTGAGTTTTACGCTGAACTCATCACTTTCGAACAATTCCAATAATGTTGTTAACTTACCTATATTCTGACCCGTTGGGCCCCACAACGTTAGCAAATCTCGTGAATTCTGAATGAATTGAATGGCCTCATCTTCGGTTGAAGCCCAGTCCTGAGCGCTTTCTGCAAAAGCAAGGAGTCTATAGGATATTGTGAACAGTTCAAGAAATAGTTGAGTCCCAAAAACAGTTATCTTCGATTATTCAATTTTGCTTTGGATTATCTAGGCTTGAATTCTGGTTTTGCTTCTTTTGCGAACACCGCGCCAACTCCTGGCGCACTCTCACCGTTCATAATTGTGCTTGCGTTGTACTAGCAAGTTATTTCCCAGCAGGCGCGGTGTTGAAAATCATATAAAACGATAGTGCACTCTATTAATAAGTTTGTATCAGACTATAGTTAAGTGTGTGTCCTATTATAACGTACCCTCCCAATTTTGCAAGTCAACGTTGGCATATCGCTCTAGCTCCAAGAACTTTGCGTTCATAAGAGCACAGGATTCCTCAAGGGCCGCATCATCAGAAAGGCCAAAACTCTCATAAACTCGTAGTATAATACGATTGCCAAGAAGATATTGCATATACTCCCGGAAAACGTCGTTGTAGTCGATTCTAAAATGGAATTCTTTTAGTTTAATTCGAAACAAAAAAGCTTGAGTATTATGAAGTATCTAGAATTTAGTTTATTTGAGTCAGCGGTGTGAATTTCTGGAGACGACTATTCGAAAGCTTGATGAGATCCAAAATTTTGAACCTGGTCGGACTGGCCCGTTCGCACTCCTGATTTGCGTTGTGGCAAAATCATTTCTATTCTTGTGAATCGTATAAACCAACCTAAACAAATTGTTATTCCATAAATTTGTCTTCACTCTGTCAAAGTGTCCAGTGATAAAGAAGAAGACTTCGGTGTTAAACCAATACTGAAAATGAGAAGTTGAAGGCTAGGTAGCATGTAAATTCATTGTATATTCTTTTGAAAACGGGTTCCCAAAATTGACCGGGCCCTGATCAGGTCCGTAACCCGGTTCTCTTGAAGACCCCGTATAGAAAGTCAGTTAGGGAATGAAAAATATCACACGTACAGGCCTAATATATTGTAATAATGCCTAGTTTCCTGATTTTTTTGAAAATTCAGAAAAAAATTGCGCACACAACTATAATACAGTTGATACTATAAACCATTTCAAGATCTAGATTTCCAGCGCGGTATAAAAAATTAAGAGAAAGCTTTTGGAGAAAACGCACAATGTCGACCGATTTTACATTCATTTTTTATAACACTGCGCACCCGCCTGAGCCCGCGCGCTAGAAACCTATGTCTTGAGATAGTATATATATTATATATTTATTGTCATTAGAATAGGCCGTTAGCGAAAGAAACGAGCCGCGTATCTTAACTTGCCATATCTTTTTCTGCTTTGTTAATATACAAACCTTGATTCTCTGGTTGAACTGCGGTCTTTTGTATAGAAATACTGAGAACCGTTTGTTGCTCGTCTTATCAACTGGTTCCAAATATATTGATTTTAACAGGAGATTCCAAGCTTTCCGCAGAGACTTATCCACTACACCATAACGAGACAAAGCATATGATCTAATCCTAAATTAAAAACATGAAAAAAGCTGGTTTTCTGGGTAATTTGAAAATATAAAATGTTACAGGAGTCATTGATTAGTGAAAAGTAGAGGGGGGAAAAAAGCCACGACCTAGTCCAGCCAATGTTGACATGCCAAAATTCTGACCCCGACTGGCCCCTTCGGCCTCAGCGAATTAATGAAAAATGGGTTTCCAAGGTTTTTAAGATCAGACCTACCAATTGTCCTGATCCAGCAGTGTTTGACTCCACATTCTATCGATCATAAACTGGTACATTACGTAGTTCTGATTAATGGCTTCCATGGTAAGGCCGCCGCCAACCATGGTGTTTTCGGCCATAAGTGTACGTTGATAGTCCTAAAATGAAGAAAATAAGTTGAAATAAAAATTGTAAATTAAAACAATTATTGAATAGTATTTAATGATAAAAATATAACTAAAGTGAAAGTTGGAACTATTTCGCATTTCGTCTAGTGATCCTTTACGAAAAATAGTTCCGGTCAGTACCCTAGAATCAGCACTAGAAACTCAATCAATCGGCCATAAGGGTATCAATAATGCGGGCCATTTCCTTTTTAAGAAACCCAAAAATGCTAATCGCCCTTCTTCCCGCAACCCTAATCTAGGCTCATTTGGGTTTTCCTGCATTTCAACCAAACTCTTGCAAGTAAGTGATCATCAATATTTTGAAAACATTTATGGCAAAAGTGCTCTGAAAATTTACTTTGGCTAAAATTTCACAATATGAAAACCGGGATTCCTATTATAGTCTATGGACAAATCTCATGTGTTTAAAGGTCTATTAAATATAAGGCGACTGCACAATTATATCGGTTGCTTGTGCATTTTCTTTCCATTTTCGAGCTCCTTCTAGATTCTACAGTACACCCCTGCAAACGATTCATCCGTTGACTCTGTCTTTAGCCCGCAAAATGTTCAACTTACATAGAATTCTCGTGTTCTCCACTAACCTTATTTAACTTGTCAATATTTCCACGCATCTGAGTAGTTCCTCCAAAGTTGTGTAACATTCCAAATACAAATGGATGCCCATAGAAAGACTTTGTGTCTTTCCAGAGTGGTCTGACTTCCGAATAAAGGTCTAAGACCAGAAGGTGTCCTATAGGGATGGTAGACAGGAACAACTGAATTTCTTTTTGAGACCAAGAACTGTAGGAGAATGTCCACGATTGGAACAGCCTAAAAAGAATACTTTAAAACTAGTTTTGCACAGAGTTTGTTACCGGCTCGGCCTGAAATTTCGAAACCCAGGCCGGGCTGGCCGGATAACCACTTCTGAAACTTGGAAAAACAAAACTTTTTCAACTATTTTTGTTTTTGCAGTATTCTTAAATTATAAATAACATAAAACAATTTTCAAAGCTTATTTGTTACCTAATTGTTCGGTTTATTGAGTTTTCAAAATAAAAATGGATTTTGTTGATTATTTGTCGATCACAAATACATCATATTGAATTTACCCATTTCATGTTGGTGCAAGTTTACTTTTGTCGTTCGCTCTATAGTCAGATTCAAAAGTAATGAGGCCGTGTATGCTGTGTACTTCGTCATTTTAACACTGCGCCTGCTGGCATTCTACGAGCGCGATATCAGCAGATTGCAAACTTGCTTTCGCTCTGCCATACTCAGACAAAATATTGCAACACTCCTGCGCATTAACATGGCCTTATAACTTTTGAATCTGACTATAGCTAATTCTGTTCCCAATATGCTAAAAAGATAACCTTACCATATGCAATGCCTATCCTCCGCCATGCATCCCTTATGTATAGCTTGACCAATGTCTTGCAGAAATTGGTAGTCCTTAGTTACCGGAGCTACTTCATTCAGGGGATCTGCACTATAAACATGAGTGGCAGAAACACCATACACATCATTTTGCTGAAAAGTTATGCAATAATTCGTATTAGCTCGATCAGATGGTTTCGACAAGAAAACTCTTAGAAAAACTTCGCTAATGAGCAATCCGTAACTGCTTCAGTAAATTGATTTTATTATTTTGAGTTTTCGCTGAATCCACTCTTCCCCATTGCGAACAGTTCAAGATTACAGTTTCAATATAATAGAACTGGTAAGCCTGGTAAACCGATTACCAATAAACCAGATTTTTCAAAAACGACAAAAAAAAATCTTACCACTTTTTGAAAAACATTTTTGAAAAAAAAAAGTTTTTTTGATCGTACGGAATCACAACCCTAGTGAAGATGTAAGAGTTGAAAATATCAAGTTTAAAAAAGTGTATTTTCCTTGCCACTTACCATTTGCAACAATCCTTTTGCTATCTCAGTGAACAATGAATCATTAGGATGTACTGATAGAAGACAAGACTGGTTGGAGTTAAAGTTATTCCAACAGGAATTACGGATGAATTTGGCAAATGGGTAACGTCTGAAGCAAAATCAATTTGAGTGGAAAACTTAAATAGTCAGAATTTAGGTTTATTCGTTAAGTTTAGCTACCTTATTATCCCAATCTAGAAACTCCAAAAGAGCAAGGCGTGATCACAGTTTTAACTCAAAATTGACTTAAAACTGATGAACTTCACTAGTGATCTTGAAAAATAAAGCGTAAAGTTAGAATCATATATAGTCCGTTTTAAAACCTAGACTGCAAGCGCCGTTAGTTAACGTGCCGCGATGACGGGCTTCTCATTCAAAAGTGCAATTTTACACGGGCAAAATTGCTCTTTCCCTTATAAAGATGGTTCTAGCGGCATGTTAACTACAAACGGCGCTTGCGGTCTAGGTTTTAAAACAGACTATATTAATAGTTTAACTTACTGTTTCAGTTGATCAGGTACAAATCCAGCAAAAGTCGGCAGCACAGGCACAATTCCGAGGCGAATCAGTTTGGCAACAATCATCTTATTTAGAGCAAGCTGAGAATTCATAAATTCATCAGATAGAGGGCCTCCGTAGGATTTTATATTACCCATGCGATGCCTAAACTTATATAATCATGCTTTAATATTGTATGAAACGAAGTTGAATCAATGTTATCTCTTTTTACACGGTAATCACTACTGCAAGAGCTGCGTCAGGTCTGCGAAAATGTCGGCCAATGGCCTAAATTCTTGGGCCGGCCCAGCCCGGTCTGGGTCAATTTCCCAAAAAGTCGGCCCCGGCCCGTCAAATTCCCGGCCCTGAGCTGCGTTTTCAGCGCAGTATCATGGGTAGTAGCGGTGTACCCGACTATAGTCGACGGACGAATCGCTTGCAGCTAAAGGTCTATTTCTTATAATGCGAGCACGCCATTATATAGGTTCCTTGTGCACTGTTTGGATTTCTGCGCTCCTTCTAAATTCTACCGTACACCCTTGCAAACCATTCATCCCCCGACTACTAACAATAAGTTAGAAACCTAACTCTTAAAACAGATCATAGTAATCTCTTTCGATATCTTTAAGGTTAATTTGAGTGTGCTGTTATTTTGAGACTTGATTGAAAAACAATTTCGTTGAGATTCTTGGCGCTATTCTTGAATGTTGCGATTTTGTTGGCTTTGATCATGAATAGTGGAATTAATTACTCTATTCATTATAGAGTTTATTTTTTATGAATGTTACACGTACCATGGTAAATATGTGGGTCCTGTAAAGTAATCATTCAGCTCCTCACGCGAAACTCCCATTTCTAAGAACAAATCCCTCCATATAGCTTCCTGACCAACGGGTGCTAATATCATATTGAATCCATCTGTAAAGTACATATCTTCATAACTTTTTATTATCATTATCAAGATCTATGCATTATGGGAAGAGGTGTTAAATACAAATAAATGGCAACTCGGTACATTGGGAAACTTTTTTTGAATTAGAGCTCCGAGAGCACGGAGAAACCTGATCATAAAGATTGCAGAGAACACAGGCTGCGAATATTGCGCCCAAGTGATAATCATCAAAAGTATTGGAATATCTTTGAACGAATTTTTCTATATGTAGAAAAAGAAATGAAAAAATCTAAGTTTCTTTTTTCGAATATACGCAATTCAGCGTTATTTTTGGTCCACATGGGAGTGTCTACCGTATCCAAAAACATGAGATTATGCCGTGGACTATACGTACTTGAGGGTTGTTTGTGAAAGCAATGTTTATTCCTAAGAACTAAGAATTGGAACTAGAAGAACTTACTGAGCGCCAACCAATCGATAAAATGATCCCAGTCTTCCCATTTCCACCAAGCAAACGAGTAACCAAATGTACAGGGATTGCCAAAGTAACGGACTCTATAAAAAGGGTTGATTAAATTTGTCTACTACTTTTTAGATTTCAACAATTCTTCGAAATCTATATTGGTTCCCAAAACTATTCTTCCCAAGTACCTTAAATACATAAAGGATTTATGATTTTGAAAGGATTTGTTCTACAAAACTCAGAAAAACTAACTGAGGTGCCTTGAAGACCAATTTTAAATCAGCATCAGTTTTGCATTCATCACCAAAGTTGCTACCATTCCACGAGACTTGAGATTTGCAGAAGTTGCGAAGATAATACTGAAAGAAATCCAAATGATATTAATTGGAATATTAACTAACTACGACAAATGGTTCCGGTGATTGGTACACAGATTTTATTAGACTTGGCTATCCGCAGTACTAAAGCTGGTTATCCGGACGGCCCGGCCCGACACGGCCTGACCTCTAAAATTTTAGGCCGGGCCGGTAACCAGCTCTGCGCAGTACTGTATGAACTGCAATAAACTTGGGTTGACTACTGGTTTTTCAGCTTTTTGGCGACATCTAGAAAACAGAATTGTCGAAATGAAATTTAGTTTTTCATTATTGCCTTCGAAATATTTATGTTTTCGATTTCCTGGGGATTTTATCCCAGAAAAATTTTATCCCTGGGGATTTTATCCCAGGTTTCTGACTCATCCCAGAACTTTCGAACCATAAATGGAAAAAAGAAAAATGTTTACAAATGCATAATAGAACTTACATTAACGGCATAAAGCGCTGCTGGTGGTGAAGTAGCCTTAATATTTACTCCATTTTCAATTGAAATAGACAGTTCCGACTCATCTTCTAACAGTTCTGATCTAGTATCTATATCGATTGATTGGATGTCTTTGGTGATCTAAATAACAGTGGATGATATACATCATTGGAAGCAATGGTATTCAGTAGAGCTTGGCGGCAGAGCTCGTTAGCGAACGTGGCACTGTTTGAGCGAGCCGAGACGCCCATCTCTAGTATTCAGTAACCTTATTGACAAGGATCTTTTTCTACAACTGAGCTTTCAAACTTCCAAAGTTTATATGGAGTCTTTGAAGGGTATACTATTGTTTTCTTTTGGTTTTTAATGATATTTATACTTAAAAACTGTGCTTCAATGAATCGTAACTTTGTATATTATAGTCTGTTGCAAGCCGTAGGTTTTCGACGCAGAATCCTGCATAGAAGCGGCCTTATATAAAAGTGGATGTGCTTTAGAGGAAAAGACAACGAATTCCACGGTTTCCATTCAATCATATTTAACACCTCTGCTCCGCAGATTACCGCGCGGTAAACCTAACTCTTGATACAGACTATATGCTCAATTTAAACGGTAACTCACGTGTTTGGGCAACCTTCCTACGACTTCGTAAACTGCTTTCACGTCATAATTTGCATGCGGAATTCGAATACTAGCTGTGGATGAAGTTAACAGAAGCAAAATGAACAGACGCATATAATATTCTAGAAAGAAAGTGTTCAAGTATATATAATATATAAATTTAAACAGCTGAGATATTTACTAAAAATATAAAATAGACAAATGTTTTACAATCTTACAATGTAGCCCTAAGGAACTGTACTCGTATGACCGTGCTTTTCTGGAAGCAAGCGAAATTTCTCTTGCAAGAATATCCAATATTTGCTATCAAGGTATCCTTTGAGTATAAGACAGTCGACTGAAGCTAAGATCTTTATAAAAATAGACTTTTATAGAAACTGCGTGTCTGCTTTCCGACAACTTGGAAACGACACGAGTGCTCAGTCTGCAAAGCAGTTAGAATAATGAAAACGATAAACTTTACAAAATATAGTTTGTATCAGGATCTTGGTGCATCGTGCAGTATCCTGCGAAGCAGCGGTGATGAAAAAAAGAACGAAAAATGCTTTAGGAGCCTTTTCCTCAAAAGTACATTCATTTTTATAAAACACCTATAAGTTGCAGAAAGCTTGAAAACCAAGTTTCGTGCACCCGAAGGGTGAAAGTAAGAAAGGAGCCGTCCTTGCTCAGAAGATTCGGGAATGATTGGCCGAAACCCTATCTCGAAGAAATATACTATTATTGAGTTACTAGTAATACAGGAAATAAAATACTTTTTTTTATAATACCTCTCTCAGGATGCTGCGCTGAACACCTAGCTATTGATACAAAATATATATATAATTGTGCAAAATCAACAGTAAACTCAAAAATACAGACCCCAAAATAAGAATAAACTTTTAGTTCAGGGGTTTCCTTCCTGAAGTCAGCAAAATGAACTGTCATAAAGTCATTCTCAAATATAAAAGAGAATCTTGCGTAAAACTCGAAGTTATTTATATTTCCCCAAGTGAAAATAGGTTTATTTGAATCAAAATTAACAATTCTGACTCTGGTGAATCTAAATAGATAACATGTGTTTGCATGCATGCAACCGTTTGGAGAAAATACATATATCTAGGAAATAAAATAGTACAGAATTTAGAATTATTTATATCTATGGAAGTTTATTTACGTCTATTTGGGGCCTATGTAGGATTGAAGTTATGAAGTTTATCTACTCGATTATCTTATGTTTCGTATCCCATGTTTAGTGCATTCGAAGACTGAATGCTAGAAACGAACCGTACCGTTCAGAAGATTCCGGATTACAATGGCCGAAACCCTTCGCCGAAGAAATTGTGGGATATGGGCGATCACAGTAAATAAATAACTTTAATCACTTTAGTAGAGTCCAAGCCAAGTTGAACGAATCAAGTTTTTTGAGCGGAGCCGCACAACTCCAGTAGACACGACCTAAGACACCCCAAAAGATGTAGATTACGGTCTCCAGATATGGTTTTCATACTTTATATGAAAATAATGCATGAATGATGAAATTGAGGGAAAAACTTTAAACAACGCTATCCGCGCAAACACTTTATAGCGTACCAGAAGTAATTTACAGAAGTGGAAAAAGTTGTATATAATCTATACTAAGATTCAAGATTAATAAAGAAGCGTTGAAAAAGAATCTCGTAGAAAGTGGCTCTGAAAGTTTTCGAAAAACGAAACTATGTACAGAGGTACAGAAAAATACGCACGTAACACTCCATTATTACTCTTGAAATGGTAGATATACTATAGTCGACGGACATATCGCTTGCAAGGGTATACGGTTAGTCTTGCAATGGAACGCGGATTCCAAACGGTAATAGACCGAAATTCAAACGAATTAGCGCTGTAGCGCAACATTCACAGTCCTTTAGCTGCAAGCAATTAGTTCTTCGACTATATTACCTTCCAACATCACAAAAACAAAAAAAGTCTAAATAAATATAAACAGTTCACATTTATGCATAATTTGACAATAAGAACGTTTGTCTACGTTGTATACTATGCTAGAATACATAATTAATTCAATTCCTAAATGCTACCGCGCGCCACCTTTCAACATTTGCGGAATTACGCCACCGCAGCATTTAAATAATACACCTCCTATGCAATTAGTACGTGAAAATGTAATTAGTGATATTTGGAGGTAACTGGAAGGTTAATAGATCAGAATTTGAGCAAAGTGTCAAGTTTATTCTTTGTATTAAGTCAGAGCTGCTAAAAACTAAACTACAAAAAAGTATTTTCGCAGTATCACAACCTACAAACTTTCTCTTGCTATTTTATAAAGCTATTTTATAAATATTACATTGAAAATATGAAGCTACCGTTCGAGTTTGTCTAAATTTCATATCTGGTCGAAATCCCGTTTGGATGAGATTCGCCAGAGCGCAAATTTTTGAAACGCAGCGCTATTTCAAAAAAAAACATTAGGAGAAGAATTTATTGTTCCAAGGTATATAAATCGTGAAAATCACCCAGTTTCAATGATCCGTTCCATAGTGAACAAATAAAAAAATCAAGTCAATTCCGTGTTATGAGCTAAATTTGTGAAGATCTTGAAATATAGCGCTTTTTTCAAAAGAACTACTGTAGATTAAACTATTGCTCTAAGGATTATTACTTTATAATCAAATCTTTCTAAAAGGGGAAAGTAAAAAAAGCAAACTAAACAGATAGTAATTTTGGTATATAGAAACTTGTCCTAGCCGGGCCGGGCCTGCCCGAGAACCAACAGGTATGTGTGACCTGGTTCCATAGTTATCAGACAAACTCAAGTTAATATCGAGCTATGAGCCAAATTCGCGGTTGGCAAGAAATAAGATCAACAAAAGTAGCTTTTTGGATGTCAGACCCATTTTGTGAAATGCGAATCCTTCAAGGACTGACTTGGTCTTCTAAACTGACTCTGAGCTGCAAAGTGCGCTCAATTACAACTTTGAAAAGCTCATTAACGGTGGGGCGCGGCCGGCCCCGTCGGACTCCGGCTAGTTCTTAGAATCTTTTTAGGAGCAAGTGGTCCTCCGGGAATCGCGTCAATTTAGCAAAAAGAGTATGAAAAATGTAGAAAAGTTGAAAGATTGCCAGCGCTAAGTCGAGAAAGTTTAGAAGCAAACTTAATAAAAAGGAAGACTTGAGTCAGAGTTCTTCTGGGTTCAAAAAGTTTCAAAAATGATTGATTCGGAGCTAAAATTGGAGAAAGTGGGAAGTTCTTGAAACTTTGTGTTAATTTATGGGCAGATTTGGCGGACCCAACTTTTATGGAGATTTTGTGAATGATAGAGTTGTTAGACTTGAACTTGAAGAATGGCAGCAGGCGCAGTGTTAAAAATGACGAAATACGCAGCCTACACGGCCTCATTACTTTTGAATCTGACTATAACTTGATCAGGCTGGCGGATGGCCGGCCATGGCCGGCCAGGGCCGGCCAGTGTTTCTATGGCCCTGGCCGGCCAGAGTTTTCGGCCATGGCCGGCCATGGCCGGCTATGGCCGTGGCCGGCCAGAGGCGGCCATAAATCTGTTGGAATCGAGCCAAAATATTT
>JAQGAV010001914.1:0-18122 GCA_034691345.1 Phasmarhabditis papillosa
CACTCAGCGGACTTAAGATCTCACAACCTGTGATCAAACCGATTCTGAATAAATATTATTATTATTATTATTATTATGCATACGGCCTCAGGTTCCGGAACCTTGAAATGATACACGCAAATTTCTTCGAGCTTAGTTTCTTTAATATCAAAAGACGTTTTGAAATATTATAAATATATAATACTTTACTATTAACACTAACCTATCAATAACGTATGCCGGTCTTAGATGTCGACTGTTCAGACAATTGTACGCACTTTCGGGGTTATCCTAAAAGAGTTTGTGAATTTTTTAAATTCAAGTATTATTAAAATTAATATAAATATTAACCTGTAACCATTTAGCGTTCTTTGCAGCATGGTTCCACACAACATCTTGTACTGTAAGCATGTCCCAGTCTGTCTCAATACGGTTATTACTGCTGCTATGTGATCGAAACTTTTCTGAAATAAACATGTTCTTTTTGTTAAAAACTACATTCTACAAAGATTATGAGGAGTGAAACATAATTTTAAAATGACTTTAGACAAGCGAAGCAGAAAAAATCCAATACAGCAGCGGTGTCAATTAAATCAAACCGAAAATCGGTTAACTGAGAGCTTTTTGTTAAAAAGGACATTAAATCTAATACATCGCCTTCTTTCCTGCGCTGGAAAAGTTATTGTTGATATGTAGGGAAAACGGTTGGAACGACTGATTAATAAAATACCGAATTTCGAACTATCCATTTATCAAAAGTGGGACTTCCAGCAGAATCATAACTTCTAACTAGTTTTTAAGTATATTTTAGATATTCATCAACTAACCTAACAACTTAGTTAAATGAGTAATGCAACTAATTGCATCCAGTGGACGGGCTTTACCATTACAACTAAGCTGAGGCATTACAATGAAATATCCACTACCGCGAGTGGAAGACCTGCAATAATGTTATTATAGAAAGTTTTTTTTTTCAGCGTAGCAGGTCTTTTCCGAGCCTCTATTTGGCCCGGATTAGACTAACTACGTTGACAATTATCAGAGCCTCGGTGGTTCAAGGATGATAGAAAGCTTAGGTTCCCAACTCAAGATACAAAGAGATAGAATGGTATGAGATTTATATACAGTAAGGGTTAATAACATACAACAAAAAGGGATTAGTCTTTCCCGAAATATCCGAACTTTCCGAAGGTGACGTATCGTGCAGAACACGCACATAACGTGACGTAACACACACACGCAACACACCGAATTTGGGCCAATCTCTGTCCAGTGTGCAATTCTTCGCCGCTGAGCGCGATACTGTAGATTCGTTGCAGGACCCAAACGGGCGAATTAGACATTTATGAAACTGCTCTGAAATACGTGCGTAAAACACGCACGATAACTAGGCAATATAGCGCGCAAGCAGTATTTTCCATTTGGAAAACTTTCTCTTAATTATTCTACCTTTCGCCAATTGTTTTTCTTGGATCTAATTACACTTTTGAAACCCCCATATGCAGTTCTTTTGAAATATAGCAACACTTTTTAATTTTTTGCACTTTTGACCCCAAATGAACTGATCGCAAATGAATTTTTAAGCACAAACAAATAATTTTCTGTGAAACATATGAGTTTTCTCTATCTATTTATGTTAAAATTGTTTCATCTGGTAGCAAAGCAAGGAAATGGCTCGTGATTGAAATGGTGATAATTGAACCCGAAAAGGGAATTAAAGCAATTGCGTTGCACTTTTAGTACACCCCAATGCTGCGCTGGTTCGGAACTTATTTAAAGGGAATTATATATATATTTAATAAATACTTTACTGTTAGTTTTTAGGTCATCCTGTACGCACTGGTACGCTGGGAAACAAGGTAATATATTTTGACTATTTAGGAATTTTGACGAGCTCACTACTAAACTACTTACTATACATCGAATATTATGTTTTATAAACTACGGAATAAGCTAAAACGTAAAGTAAAATGAAGAATGGTTGAATTCGGCGAGGCAAAGCTTTGTACGTCGTTGGTCAAGCTGGTAAACATTTACCAATTACCAGAGTATTCAACATAGAACAGGAATTGTAATTTTCATCCAAAATGGTTTTGAATTTTCTCACGAGGGAATGGTCTCAACGAGTCACGAACTTTTGAAAATCAGCTGATGTACGTCGCTACTAAACCCAACTAGAAAGCCATCAATGGGGCGGATGGCCCAGTGGATAGAAGCTTTGCCTCATAATTTCGAGGTCGATGGTCCGAATCCGCCCCGAAGAAAGAATTCTTGCAAATTCCTGATCTCCCGCCTCCGCTCTCCAGGTGCTGTGCAGTGGATTCCTGGCTCCCTATGGTCCCTTCGTCTCACTTCATCCTCCAAATAGCTGTGATCTCGTGTTTCGTAAAATATGAATAAACAATCTCAAACACTACGATCAAGAAATTAAACTATCAACTAAAGTGAAACATGATCTAGCGTTCGCACAATGCATATGCTATTCTAATCTAATGAAATTGTATTTTCTGTTTACAATGTTTTCTGTTACTCGTACCTATTTTATTTTTCGAACAGTACTTATTATGACATGGTGCACCTGCTGCTTTTTTCTGCTAAACTACTGCAGTTTCAAGGGTGCAAAAACGTGTTTCTCAGTTCTTCACACAGACTTTATTAAACTTTCCATGACGTTTCCGATGCTGTTTCCATATTTTGGTTTGTTTTTCACATGTATTATTTGTTTTTGTTATCAAAAAGTTAAGAAACTTCATTTGGTACATTAGTTTATAGTGTAATGCAGTGTGCGCGCGCGAACCCCTCTATACGCTATATAAAACCGAATGATCAGACCAGAACCGTCGTTTCTTTTCAACATTTTGTTTCTTTTTGTTGATCGGGTATCATTTTCTTGCGCCTAAGCTTCCTTGTAGCTAACTTCCTTTTTCTTTGTTAAGATTTCGTTTCTATTTGAGATTTTTCATATAAGATATAAACTTTTTCATTTATAAAAAGAGAAACTATGTGGGTAGTTTAGTTTAGTATTCACTTCATAACAAACATGTATTTTATTTACGTCGTAGTTATATAGTTTAGGCACCTCAATTTCGAACAAATAATGGTTCAAGGTTCAACTCGAGACTGGAAGACCAGAAACCTAATTGCTTATTGGTGAGTTTTTACGGTAGGATCTTGTCGGTATAGTCTATTGCAAGAGCTAGCTATCCAGCACAGTATCCTGGGGAGCAGCAATGTTATATTAAAATGAAGCAGGAATTTTGAAATTGAATACAATAAAATAAAAATATTAATAAGTTTTTGATTATTAAATATAAGGAAAATTAAAAGAAAATGTATTCTTATTTTTATGGGAATTATAATGTGTGAAACTACTACGTTTCTCCCCTGGGTCTAGACGTGGTAGTTTCCATCAATGCGGGTCTCGTCAGTAGACGACATTCACCAAGATTATACTAATTTATATGAGAAATTATAATTACAATAGTTTAATATGAGGGAGGCACTGTGAGTATGGTTTTGCTGCTTTCTATAATATGTAAGCTAAACTCCTAGTTATATGATTTAGCAATTATAATCTATCTCAATACCTAGGCTTCCAGCGCGGTATCGCTAGCGGGCGCAGTGTTAATAAGAATGAATGTAAAATCAGTCGACGTGGTGCGTTTTTTCCAAAAGTACATTTATTTTTTATAACACTGCCCCCACTCGCGATGCCGCGCTGGAAACCTAGGTCTTGAGATAAACTATACACAAAGTTATAACGTTTTTCTATTTGTTTACTCAAAAACATCTTTATTGCTTATTTATTAAAGCATAACACGATCATAGTTAAAACCCATTATAAAAACAAGTTTGCGAGCCAACATACATATAAAAAGCAAACAAAGTATAAAGTTAAAAACCAAAGTAGTATTTGTGAAATAAATTTTACGAGCTTGTTATATGTTATTATTGTTAAACTATTTTAGGATATTCGGTATTTGCAATAACTATGCTTACGTAGTTATGAACTCCGCTGCTCCGGATATACTGAAGAAAAATTCGGGTGATCAAATATCAACGAGTAGCAATGTAACAGAACAATGTGTGGTAGGTATATTTAATAATAATAGTATTAATAATAAGAAAAGTAACATCAAACATGACACAAAAGATCACTACTAATCTTGTTTTATAGGGAACTCGGGAACTCTTGATTGAATATGGTTTATTAATGTTTACAAAATTCTTTTAAGAACTAAAAGATTCCCAACTAACATTCAAGGCATAAATTGTTATTGAAAACACAAATTATAATACTATATTTCAAATTACTAAATTCACTGATGTATTTCTGTTTTCAGGTAAAAATGGAATCTCGTCACTGCACTGAGTTGAGTGCAGGTATTGTACTCTTCTGTAATATATTCCCATCTTTTATAATTAAAATAATCTATCCATTTATAGCTGACAGGATACCGTATACGTAAGTTATTCTATTAAGCTACGCTCAATACAAATTGTCATGTCATGAAACAAGCAAAATTTGAAGTTCCTGAGTAACGAAGTACATTTAAAAAAATAGTTTTACAAACAATTGCTACAGTGTTATTCAAGAATGAAGGCGCAATGTCATCTACGTATTTTTTTATGAAAGCTGTGAATTTAGCAAAATTTAAAGGAAAAAGTGCGTCCACTCCACTTTTGAATACGACTATAGTCGTCGGACAAATGATATGCAGGTTAAAGGTCTGAGTGCTCATTGAAAACGCTCAAATTACTTATATTCATTATATAAAATAATTGTTGAAGAAAAATAAGTTAGATGTGGTGTTATACATTACATCATTGACTAATCCGCGCTTTCTCGCGCCATTGCTCACTCGCGCGCTAATAAAATTTGCAGTTCGTGCCGTATACCCGTGTATAAGCCTTGGCCACCGACTATATAGTTATACTGAAAAAGTTGAAAACGTATCTTGCGTACTTGTTCTGTGTATATTTTATCATTTTCAGAATGTGGCATTTATTTGTTTGTTCTGGTCAAGCAATTTCTCTAATTGTTACTTCTATGGCTCATTCAGTTAACCTTGCCCTATTTGGAGTAATGCTAGGATCACTAGCCAGTGGACTAGGAGAAACTGCCTACTTGGGTCTCGCGAGTCATTATTCGAAGTGAGTATACCAATAGTAAGGCGTGGGAACGGGCCGGCCAGATTCAAAAGTTTTGGGCCCATGCCCCTCCCCGAAAACGGAGAAATTCCCTCTATTACCAAGCTTTTTCAAAGGTATTATCACTATAGGCGAGCAATACGTCAGTGATTGGTGAATAAGGGCTTTTTGCAAAATCTTGCATATCATTTATTGTATCCCGCATTTCCAAAGGTTCCACCAGAATTTTCTAAAATTTGTCCGGAAACTCTCATAACAAAAAAAAAACATTCTTGTTTGAAATTTACATAGTCCAATTTGAGACACACCATCTCCACTTGGGCATCCGGCACTGGCATGGCTGGTATTGCTGGTTCATTAACCTTCGCTCTACTAACAGATGATCATTTCTTGAATCTCTCACCGGAAACTTCTATGTTGGTTATGCTGTTGGTACCGGTGATTTTCCTAATGACGTAAGTTTTGTTAATTTATGCATTCCCATCAGCTTCTTACTTGCAGGTATTTCGTAATTCTGGAGCGTCCTACCTCTATTCGTGAAGTGGACTGGAAGAAACCTTCAACTTGGATCGTTATTCGCAGGAATTCGTAAGTTACAAAAAGTTAAAAAGCTATTTATTTCTTATTATCGCACGTATCACACAATAACTGTAGATTTCTTCGGCGCAGGGCTTCGGCTATTCATTCCGGAATCTTCTGATAGTGAGCAGAGACGACTCCTTTCTAACATTCATTCTTCGGGTGCACGAAAAATGGGATAAATACAAAAAGTAAAATTACATATTATAATGATTATACATGAGTAAACCATCCCTAGGCAGAGGTAAATTTGGGTATGTTCGGATCAATAATTTTCTGCCCGGGAAAGCCCGTTAAATTTTCAGATGAGGAAAGTTTTAAATCCTATAACTACCATAACTATAAACTTTAACTTGTAATTAGGGATACGCCATCAACAAAACCCAAGAGCAATACGTCCTCCAATTCGCTGCCACAGTATTCAATTGAAGAACCCCCAACAGAATACACTACAGTCCATTCAAAGACAATGATTGGACGATGGACTATCGCTAAGGTTAGAAGAAACTTTAGAAGTATCTGAATTTTTATAGAAAGTAGTTCAGACGAATAAGTATATAAAAATCGTTTAGTTTGTTATCAGACAGTTTTAAGCATATGCTTACGTAAAACTTATATCGGAGAAGTCAACAGGAGCGTTGTCTGAAGACAACAATTTTACTTAATAGATTGTTTGTCTTAGTTATATATAGTCCATCTCATGACCTAGGTGTCCAGGACGGTATCAAGAGTGGGGCACAGTGTTATATAAATTAAATGTAAAATCGGTCGACATGGTTCGTTTTCTCCAAAAGCACATTCATTTTTTATAACACGGCGCTCCGCTCTTGATACCGCGCTGGCAACATAGGTCTCAAGATGAACTGTAGTCAATTTCCAAACCTAGGCTGTCCGCGCTGTGAGTAGTTATCCCGCGGTGATGTAAAAAGTTGTCTTCTAAAGTTCTTTCGCCAGAAAAGAAGGAAGGCATTACCCAGCCAATTGGCAATGTTACAATGCGTTTAATCTATAAACGGACTATATATTGATATCCATCAAAACATCTTAAATAAGTTTTTAGAGCCTACTGAAGTACATGATTCCATTGTTCTTCGTCTACTTTGCTGAATACCTCATAAATCAAGGCTTGGTAGGTTAAAAAGCTAGAATCTAAATTAAATTGCGCAATTTAAGTTGGAATTGACGATTTTCGACTGTGCCCATGGTTTTGGAACAACTCCAACGGCTCAGTATAGATGGTATCAGGTAATTTAAGGGGTCTTAAGCGATACTGATATGAAATGTTACAAGTCTTATTGTTAGATCAGGGCTAATGAAAGGCCCCTGCCCTAGTTGCCCTAGTTTAACTCAAAGTTTGCAGAGGGTAAATCGTAAATTTCAACGAAGATTATGTTTGCAATAACAACAACAGCATGTTACAATTTAAATATATTAATATTATAAATTATTTTGAAGGAAAATTCGTTTTGTTTATCAAGTCAAAGAGTGTTTTAGTTAAGAACTTTTCTATTGTTTGTTTTCAGGTTTTGTACCAAGTAGGTGTGTTCGTTTCTCGGTCTTCTATAAACCTTGTACAGCTAAATATGACATGGATTGCCATATTACCCGTCCTTCAGGTGAAATAAGAATTTGAAACGTTTAAAAAAAGTTATTGCCAAGTGTTTTGTGAGAATTTGGAGATATAGTATGTTACAAGAGCTAAGTGTCCAATGCAAAATCCTTTTTATGAATGTATTTTTCAAGAAAAGGTTCTAAATCTACTGATTCCCCATTCCTTTGTATTTAAACTGTTGCTTACCAGGATAAGGCGTTCGAAACCAAGCTATTCTTACAGACTATTTTGCAGTTTGATAATAACTTAAACGACAAATTCAATGAATAAGATAACTTTACTAAGATGATAAATAGTTATATAATGCTCTATGCATTTAGTTGATCAACACTACTTTCCTTCTGTTCAATGCAATCTACCCCGTGGTTCCTCACTTTGCACTGATTGCTGCAATAATTCTGTATGAAGGTCTTATTGGAGGAGCTTCTTATGTCAACAGTTTCAATCATATTCACAAAAAGGTTTGTATCTGAAAAGAAGTCACAGGAAACATGGGATAAGTAAACTTCTGGCTTCTCAAGTTTTCTGCAGCTACGGAGAGTCGAACATACAGCCACAGATTCTCCCAGATTCAGAGACTGCTGTTCTGACACTTCGGTTGCACTTGAAACACTGGGTTATAGGCCTGTTAAGACATCAACCATAAAAAAGTTCTCCGAACCGGAACTTTCGCAGTCCCCATCCCCAATAATTGTTGAACTCTACCAAAATAACATATTTATCGTGTTTTCTGTCCAATTTTCATGATCGAATTCACTTCCCATGTAACAGTTTTCAACAAGTGATTGATATTAATTGGTCATGAAACATGATTTGGCCTGTAGAAATCTGGTTCTTTGGTAGAACACAAATTGTTCTTCCTTGTCTGGTATTTAAAAGACTGATACCGCCAAACGTATCAATATGAAGCTAGTAATTAGTTGAAGTAAATAACATCAGCAAAAAGCATCCGAGCATCTTAACTTCTTTCATTCACTTATCTACGGTTCGAAGAAGCACAGCTAGTCTGAGCCTTGTCATGTTCAAAATCTCTTACCTATAGGCTACAGTTCCGATACCGTTGCTACTTTCACGTGAATACATCAGGCTGTTTTACGGCCATCACTCTATTAATCTGATAACTAAGTAGCAATGCAAACACACATTTTTTATAAAATTTAAAAACAAAATTATATTTTAGATCGACCCCTCCATCCGCGAATTTGCCCTCTCCACGTGCAGTCTTGCGGATACTATGGGCATCGTAGCGGCAGCCCTAGCGGCCATACCAATACACAATGCCATTTGCCAGTTACCACTTAGGAATTCGTTTAATTCACACTGACAAAACAAAATCTCATGTAATTATATTATTATTATTATTGTATTGTAGTTTATTACTTTAACTATAATAAGTGTATGTGTGCAATATTACATTTAAAACATACAAATATACCAGTGAATAAAAGGTTTAAGTTTAATTGTTAACTGCAAGGCTTCTTTTTTGAGACGGTTAAGGCTGTATCACATGATCATCAGGCACTTGGATAAGTGGGGGGGGGGGGGGGTTTGAAAACGGGAAAAGTTGGATTTTTGGAAGAGCTAGATTTCGGATAGGATAAGATATAAAAGGTGACTACAATTTAGGAAACGTAGACAAATCGTAATGTCGGCGGACAAATCGCTTGCAGCTTAAGGTCTAATAAATTCAAATTAGAGCATACATTTGTTCTAATTGCTCCAATAAACTCTACTAAAATTGTAGTTCGTACCGTAACCCCATTTAAGCCATTAGTCCGACGACTATACCTTTTAAACTTGAAAAACCCAAAATCTAGCCCACCAAGCATGAATCAAAGGTATATGTACAGTATTAGCTGCTCAATATTAAGGCCATGATTATCTATATAAGTGCGTCACGAAAGGCCTCAAATATAACTGTGTTTAACAGAATACAAAATAATAAGCAAGATACTTGAATCCGGGATTTAAAGTAATACTAAAACTTCTCTAATATGAATATTTTGGGTTTAGGTAGTTGCAAAAACCATCTCAATCTAAACTATGTATCACATGATTTGGTATATTGACTAGGGCATACTATATACATGGGTTCCAGAGTTGGAATAGATTGCTCTAAGTGAATCAAAAAAAAAAATTAGTGGCCCTCAATGTTTACGACTCCGTCACGAAATCTGCAATCGTGGGTAGCAAGAGTTCTGCTCGAGCCAGTACGGCGTTGAACCAAGCGTCGCTCGATAGATCCAAAGATTTTCTACACTGTGATAGTGAGAATGAAGGGTTCTTAAGGGGATTGATCTTATCGGAAGGAGAAGGTCGGCTGAAACGATAAATATTGATAAAATTTTCAATCAATATGTTTTTGGGAAGGTATGAGCAGGTTTTACCTATCTGTCTAATAATTAGCTATTAACATGTTTATTAACATGTGCGGGTGCTTTAGCTAGTGGTTAGAGCAGCGGTCTCTAAATCCGTGAGGCTGTGAGTTCGACACTCCGTAGCTGCTGGAGGCTTGGGAAACCAGCAGCTCAATTATCCCATTTTTCGTGCACCCAAGGACCAAATGTTAGAAAGGAGCCCTCCCTGTTCAGAAGATTCCGGAATGAATGGCCGAATCCCTGCCTCGATGAAATCAACTATCATTGTGTGATACGAGTAATACAGGAAATAAAATACTTAAATACTTTAATTAACATAGTTATTGTTATATTTGTACCAAAAAGCAGTTTCCAGATTTATCGCTACTATTATATTGTTGTTACAGTCTTTTTCAAAAGTAAGGGGGCGTGTCGTCTGCGTATTTTTTGAAAAAACTTCTTATTTATCAAAATTTTTAAGTCCTTAATTTTTTAACAAGGCGATTTTTTTGAATTCAACTATAAACCAACCTTTCATCTTTAACAAATTGTATGAAAGCCATGGCAGTGTTCTCAAGGTGTAATAAGAACTGTTGTATGAATCCCATCCGCGCTGATTCTTCTAATGGAAGATAGGCCATTTGACGAACAAGGTCCTTTACATGATCAATAACTCTACAGGGGCTCAGTTCTCTGAAAGCAACATTAAGTTACAGTTTTATTAAATAACAATTTAAAAAAAATTGGATCTAGTGGAAAGTTAATAATATAAACCTAACAATTCTCATAATCAGGACCGCGATTCTTCGGTGGCAGCTTAGTTTTTTTTATGACAGAATTACGTGCTAATATACCTAGACCAGCATCGTTGTAAATATAAAACTACTCTAGCATAGTTATTTTACTCACAATTTCATGTAATCTGCAGCATCCTCTGGCACCTGACCCATAATTGTCTTTATTCGCAATAGTTCAGCACGTCTGCGCATTAGCCGATGTTTACTGGAACAATATTTATAGAAAAAGTGCGTTAACTAGCAATCTAGGTTTATTGACTCACGTACCCTTCTATGGCCTGAATCCATAAAGTAGCATATTCATATTATAGTAAAAATTAACTATTTCCTATTTCATTATGTATCTGCATTATGTATAGAGTTTGTTGTTTGTTTTCGGAAACACGAGATCACAGATGTTTGAAGCGAAGAAGTGAAAAGAGGCAACCATAGGAAGCGGGACTTCATAGCACAGCACCCAGGGAGTGTTGGCGGCGAATCAGAACAAATTTGCAAAATTCTTTCTTCGGGGGGATTCGAACCCGCGATCTCTATTTTATGAGGCGAAGCTTCTAACCACTCGGCCACCACGTCTTGTAATCGTTCCAAGTCCCATTCCAATCCGTGTCACTTCCCAAAACTGCATGCCGACACGAATTTCCGCACTCATATATTCTCATACTTTCTTACCTATAGGCTGCCGACATACAGACAGTCTCATGATCTACATCAATAATACAGATTGGCCAAGTGGACTTGATACCAGCACGAGTAACAGTAGGCAGCTCTTTCTAAAAGAGGTTTGTCATCTAATATTAAAGGATCCGGAGCAATCTGTTCGGATAACTGGATAAAGGAGCGTACGATTCATGTCATAATTTTAATATAAGATCCGAAAGAGTTTTGGTTTTCAAGAATCAATGTTTACAAGAACTTTGGAATTATATTTCGGGAATCTAGCCTAGGTTTATTGACTCACGTACCCTTTTAATGGCCTGAATCCTTAGATAAGGATCGTATTTGTGCCTAAAACTTCGCATACAGCACCATTGAAGCTCTTGGGGAACGAAACTAACAAGTGTGTTCAGTAACTAAAAAATGAAATTGTTTTTTTTAGAAATTTGAAAAGTTTTCCAAGTTTCATTTATTATTTTTATTTCTAGCACCCCCTTTTCCGAACTAAAACTTTCTTTATTAATATCCGTGTGGCTAACCTTTGATACATATAATTGATCTGATCCGACAACCACACAATGTCCTTGACTCTGTAATACTCCAGAGATAACCTTTGAGAGGAATGGAGGGTTGCAGAGAACCTTCTCATTGAATAAGCTGTTTTTTATCTAAAATAAAAATGTATTAAGTAAATTGCTCGATTGTGATATTTTTCGGTTTAGACTATATATAGTCAGATTCAAAAGTAATTCCGTAGTGCATTCTACGTATTTCGTCATTTTTAACACTGCGCCTGCTGGAATTCTACGCACGCGATATCATCAGATTGCAAACTTGCTTTCGCTCTGCCTTACTCAGACAAAATATTGCAACACTCCTGCAAACCCAATTGTTATTAACCAGGCATTATTACTTCTGAATCCGACTATAAAAGAGTACTGAGAATGTGTTTAATATGGAATAATCACGAGTTGATGTCGGTTACTACTCTAGTTTTAACTTACCAGAAGTGGTCTACAGGGAGCTACAAGAGAGAATCTTTCTAAACATCCAAGTAGATTTAACAAATGTCGTAGATCTTTTGTAACTCGGAATATAACATCATCCCAGTCTTCTGTTAGAAGTGAAACCTTCAGTCTGGGAATTGCATCGGATATCAAAGTCTCCAAGAACGATTGTCTTTCCATCAGCCAGTCAACTCTGTAAAAACAAAACTACAGGAATATTTTTATTGGTGAATATTTCAACTATGAAAAACAAGGCTCACCCAAGAACGTAAGCATTGGTTGAATTTTGAGAAGACTATGTCTTTTATTGAACTTACGTTTCGATTATTGTTTTTGAAAAGATAGTAAATTTACCTATTATGGTTGAGTAGAAAGGATACTGCATGCAGCAATTTCTCTCCATATCTTGATTCGGATGAGAAAATAAAAGATCCAACTAACAGTCTTCTTTTAGGAACCACAGACATTTTGTAAATAAGAGGATTTGATGATAATTGTGTGCTACAGATTTGTTCAGCCAGTACAAACTTGGTAACAAAGGTCTCATCATCAGTAAGTTCGTCGAGAGAGTCCAAGGAAATGTCGAAAACATTCTCGACACCTTGCTCTTCTAGTGAGTCGGGGCTGAAATTTATATGTTGAAAATGATTAGAATCTATAAACTTAAGCTTAAAAATTAGTACATAGGGATAACTAGTATTCAAATTCTCAAAGATATAGTCTGATTCAAGTGGTACAATGGGGTGTTACTTGCGTATTTTTATTCAATTCTACGTAAATTTTAGTATTTCGTATTTTATAATCGACAGACTAGTCTCATGCATGTAATGGATCGGCCCCCCTCTTTCTACTGCGCAAAATTGAAAAATTCAAAATGCCAAAATGATCCAAATTTTTAATTTTAAAGCAAATGCGCACTATTGCTCAAGCCTGTAATACAGGGATTGGTGCTCTACTGTACAACTTTCATTGGCTTCATTGAGTATATTTCCTCACTAACCTGCTTTCCTTCCTCCGATGCCTTTCTTCTGCTGGAATAATTGGGGATGCGCACAGCGCACTGAGGTCACTATGAGTAGAAATGGTTCCACCAATTCCAGAATCTACACATGAAGTCACAAGAGCTGTAAAAGAACAGTTACATAAACGTAATTGTTAAACAATTTTAAGTGGACTCAGGTTAACCAAGACATTCGAGTTGGCGAAACAATTCAAAAACTGTTTTTAATTTATGCTAGTAACCACTAACCACTTTTTTCCTGTTCTTCCGTCTTTGTCGAAGGTCCTGCGTATATAGTTTCAACTCCATCAGACTCTGACAATCTTGCAAAAGAAGATTCTCCGGTTGTAAAAGCATTGCTATCAACTCTGAAAACTCAGATAATTTTAAAATCTATAATAAAATGTTTACAAGTAAAAAATGAAAAGTAAAGAAAGGTTATAATTACCTTCTTGGAGCTTCCTCGAAATTGTGCAGGGAAAACTGTTGAGTCAGTGCGGAGGACAAGTCTATACCGGCCATGGGTGAAGCTTGCTTTCGATATTCTGTGTTCGGACGAGGTGTTGAGGATTCTGGCTGAAATATATTATAAGAGCTGCAGCTATGTGAAAAATTGTAAAAATATGTATATTACCCACAGTGATTGTATTGTAGTTCTTTTAATTGATGGATCCGGGGGACCACGGGGGACCAAGGTATCTGGGGGACCAAAAAATTGAAAATTTTCAACAAAAAAACCTGCAGTAAATGTTAAACAGAGTGGGGCTAAAGATAAACAAGAGTGGTTTGTGTAGCAAGCCTAATAAAAATAGGACTATTTTCGCATATATTACTTTTGCTACAACACTTTTTTGAATTTTGGGTTTTTCTCTGTCCCGCAGATACATTGGTCCCCGTGGTCCCCTGGATACCTTTAGCTCATTCTTCCGCGCGAACCGTTGAGTTAACTCAAATTAGCTCAACGTTTCGCTTTTATTGTTCATCGTCTAAACCAAAATAGCAGTTGCTGATGTTTATCCAATAACAATTGTTATATGAGTCATATATAATAGTGTTTGTCCTGTCAAACTTACTTGACTAATGGGACTTGCGAGACAAGTATTACTACTTTGCCAACTTGCAGATGTATAGTTGCTAACTGTTAGGTTGTTCTGGAAAAAAGGATATAGAAACACTAGTGATATTGTGAAGATTGTGCTTGTGCGGGAGTTTAGCCTAGTGGTTAAAGCAGCGGTCTCTGATTCCGTGAGGATCTGAGCCTGTGGGTTCGACTCCCAGTAGCTGCAGAAGGCTTTGCGTAACCAGCAGCGTACTTATCCCATGTTTTGTGCACATGAAGACTGAATGATAGAAAGCTGCCGTCCTGCTCAGAAGATTCCGAAATTAATGACCGAAGCCCTGTCTCGAAGTAATCTACCACTATTGTGATACGAGTGATATAGGAAATAAAATAGTTTTTAAAATACTATTCTGAATATTTCAACAACGCTTTTTCAATATTCAGATTAAAACTTACACTAATTTGTGATTCAGCCATTCCCGCTGTTGAGTTCGTCAAAGTTGTCGTACATCTATTTTCTTGCATATAGTCTTCAGCAAAGGGTAGAAAACCTAGAATAAAGTTTAATTTGTGCTATGTTAGAAAAATCATACCAGAAGAGTTTGGGCTTGATGAAAAGAAGTATCCTACAGCAGAATCAACCATCATACTTTCGTAGAGCTCACCGGGTAGAGTCAAATCAGCCTGAAATATAACTTTAATAGATGAATGTAGTATGTATAATAGTAAATAACTTCTGAGTGTATCACGTAAATTCAAAGAAAAGGTTCCAAATAATCGAATTTGGAATTTTTGTCGAATGTCAATAAGTAATTAACGAAAGCTACATCATATAAATAAATCGTTCAACAATTATATTATTAGTAATACAATTTATATAAAAAAATAGTCTAAAGCTCACCTGAAGTGGGTCATCGATGTCTTCAAACTGTCCTGATCGCACTGAAATGGACGAATTTAAGCTTTCAGCATCGTCAATTGAGCCTTCGTCCCCATGTGTTGGTGATGTTGAGGCAGAATTTGTTACCTAGATTAAAAAAGTACCAACTTAAAATATCTTTGTACTAACCTCCCAACTAAATTTAAGCTCTGGTCCGGTCATGAAGTCAAAAGTAGACCATATTATCTTATTTATAGGGCAGGTGTCGCGTACTCGTAGTTGAAGTCGTGATCCGTCCTAGAAATTTGTATAAGTTGTTGAAAATACAGTTATTGTGCAGTTCTTGAAGTAATGTTGTCTTTTTCTTCAAATAACTTTAATGTTTAATACTGTTAACTAAATTTGATTATACCTGAACTGTGAATAATGTAATAACATAATAGTTTAGCTTAGATGATCACATTGTTTAGTTCAATTGACGTTAAGTTTCATACTTCAAACAATTACTATGTTTTGGTAACAATAAATACTGCAAAGTGTATTAACTTATTATTTTAATAGTTAAATTATATGTCTTACATTCCGTAAAGCTTCATAAGTTGAGAAGTATTCATCGGCTTCCATTAAACAGTATTGACTAACTTAAAACTGGTTATCCGTTATTCGACTCATACACAGGTAAATAGCACCGTTTTAGCAAAATACTGAAAGGAAGCAATATTTCAAAAACTAAATTTGAAATTTGAAAACTTTAACCGAAGACGCATGTTTGACAAGAAAACGATATTTACTTAAGTTAAAATAAATAAATAAAACAGGTTTTGGAGGTGAGCAGATAATAATTTTATTCTACACGGCGGCCTGACATATGTTCAGCGGTGGCCCTAATTACAGTATCAAGTTCGTGGTGGGACGCGCGCGGCCGCGATGCGACATTGGATGTTTGCCAACAGGTGCACAAACGGTAGAAGAATAGATAATGGTTAGTTGAACAGCTGATAGCGCTGGTTTTGCAAAAGTTCGTGACTTAAAACAAAGAACATTGATTATATTATCTATACATGAAATGAAAATGATTTACACAAACGCGAATTTGACTTTATCCCTAAGAGTTTAGTCTGGTAATTGAAAATGTTAATAATTTCTAATGATATAGCAAAATGAGTATAATCTTAAATAATACTGTGAATCATATTGTGGATCATGTTTGGGCATGGGCTAAGTTTTCCGGAAAGGAACGCTGCTTGCATAAGATGAATAAGTTCTTATCGACTATTTACCTATACAGCATCCTAAAATATTCAAATGTAAATACACTGTGGACTTTAACGTCGTATACTAACGAATTCAGTTTGGTAACGTAAAGGGGTAATAACATAACATTGCAGTGTTTAGTTCGAATCATACTTGAAACGATTTGCGCGCATCCCATCAGTTAATTGAAATTATAGTTCATCTCGTCTAAAAACGGTTACGAGTAAAAGTAAAATTACAATTTATTGTTATTATTTAAAAATAAACCAAGATACTTTGAAACTATCCGCAATCATCCACCAAAATATCATGAACTGTCATCTATGAAAGGTTTATAAAAACTTTTATTCCACAAAATACTTTAGCATTAGAAATGTACAACAGAAAAAGTGATTAAAATGTAAACAAAAATATTATAATTGTATTAAATATGCTATAAATCTCCCGTTTCGTACTCCACCGGTCTGGTTATGCTGATTTCTCTTATGGTGGCCTGGGCCATGGCACCCAAGAGAACCTCAGGGCAAGAAACAAAAGCAAGTTGAATGTTGTTGAAAGAGGAACAGAGTTCTTGGACCTGGAAACTGTTGTTGAACTGATTATTCTTCTTGGCCATTGGAAATATTTTGCTTTCTCGCAAAGCTAGACTTTTAAAGGGGGAAAACGGCATGACGGCCTTCTCGCCACCCAGGGTGAAAACAAACTTAAATATAGTAGTCACACAGAAAAAAGAAAGTATGCCAAGGACTTGATATAAAACTAACAATGTCAGTCTCTGCTATTATAAACGCAAATTTGTTTTGTTGCCTTTCCTACCTGCTTCTTCAAATCCTTATCGGTCGTTACCCAGATGGTAAAAACGCCAGATGGATTCTGTCGAAGACACTCGCTCAACATCGGCAAATCTGTGGCAGAATCACCGCAAACAAGAATGTTTCCTTCCTAAAAAATACACCTTAAATCCATTTGATGCTAGAATAATCGCTAAAATCGGCTTGTCCAGCCTTTATCCCATCTTTACTGAAAAACAAACAGTCAAAATTTTGTTCTACTGAAAGCAACTTAGAGATTTGGAGGCACAGTCCTTGTTAATAAACTTTGAATTAGCAAAGTATTCTTATTTACCTTGAGTTCACACTTCATCTTTTCACATAGTAATCTGATTCCATGGCCCTTGTCAAACACTTGTCCGGAGGATTTTGCCTAAATCCACAATATATATATATATATTTGGTTAGCAGAAAGTAATATCAGGGATGTATGCAATAGATTACAATTATTTTGACTTTTAAAAAAACAACGAACCTTCTAAATATTATTTTTTATCACAAACCTTCAATAGAATCTTAATATCCAATTCTGTCTGCTTTAGTGCTAGAACTTCGAGTTGTGGATCGACACTTTTGACAATTTGTCCAATTCTGCAGTAGAGTTCATTGCTCAGTGCAGGCGTTACCTACAATGGGAGATATATAGTCAGATTCAGAACTAATGAGGCCGTGTATGTTGCGTATTTTGTCATTTTTAGCACTCTGCCTGCTTGCATTCTATGCGCGCGGTATCAGCAGATTGCAAACTTGCTTTCGCTCTGCCTTACTCAGACGAAATATTGCAACACTCCTGGTTATTCACACGGCCGTATTACTTTTGAATCCTACTATAATTATATATAACTTTGTAGCTTACCGATCCGTAAATATCCTGATGAGCAATTGTCAAATGTCCATAATGTTTCTGCAGCCCTGATCCAACCCATCGGAAGGGTTTAAAGTGGGATGCCCCATTTCGAGGA
>JAQGAV010001915.1:0-18103 GCA_034691345.1 Phasmarhabditis papillosa
TTTCAAAAATTAAAAAACTATGTCAATGGTTCCCATTCCCACCGATTGACAAGTTTAAACACAAAAGTTGGTGGAAACAAATTTCTTAAGAACAACTCTGTCACCATCACCCTTGATGGAGTTGAGTTTAAGGACCTCTTTGGCGCACTTGGCTGGCAATACGAGGGTTACATGGAGGAGAAATTGTCAAATGGAGCTGCTTCAAACCTCCGTCTTAAGAATGATAGCAACATCTATACATTGGAGTACTGGCATCAAGTCTGCAAACGTCTCGACGAAGCAGAAGCATCAATCCAAGGCCAAAAAATGTGATACACTAATAAATTTGTGAACAGAGTTTGATAATAAAAATATTCTCATCATTGTTTATTTGATATTTGTATTTGAATTCAAACTTTTATGCGAAGAAAGTTTGTAACTTTTTAAAAGGGGAGGGGTCCAAGCTCAGAAAGATAGCAGACTGGAACCTACCGCCCGAGGCAGTTGGATCGGCTTTCCTAGATTTTTTTCTGTTTTCCCTGGCCGAGTTCAACTTTAGGAAATGAAGCCCACTTTCGATTTAAAAGATAGAAAAGGTCGATCTAGTCAAGGATGGGAGTTCGTCGGTCCGGTACGAGCTAAGTCAGGACCGAGTTTAGTGTTTTGGCAGGTGTGCTTGGGATGGCCCCAAGGCCGGCCTGTTAACTATTCAGACTTAACCAACAGAACTATGGTTGAAGTTTCCACCATTCTCAGAGTTATCGCTATTACATTCTGCAATGGACGATCGTAATTTTTACAGAGCTTCACTTGGAATTGAAATTTAAGGAACTGTGGAACGAAGCAACCGTTGCAGCTGAGATCCCAAACAGAATGGAAGAAGTAGAATTCCTTCTAGACAACAAACGTATGCAGTTCGCTCACCAAATGTAAATCTGTTCTGATGAAAGTATGATTCTGATTGTGATTAGTTTCTGATTTATGAATTGTTCGGAAATAATGGGATGGTTTTCTTCCGGCTATTTTATAATCTTTCGTCTATTGCGCTGATACCGACTTCAAAGTACTATAGTTTGGGAAGGTAGGAACCCTTGTAGTCTAAAATATGCCTCATCTAACTCAGCCGGCTTCCATTCAAGTGTCATGTCACCAAAAAAGCGGATCGAGCATTGGGGACTGGAACATTCAATATCTGATTGTACCTGCATAATGTAGAGCATTAGGTTCATGATAAAATGGGAAAAAAAAACAAGTAAACAGCTCAACTTGATCGCCCTCAAAATGCTGGCACTCAATTTATGTCAGGTACTTTGAAATATTGCATGTTACATCATAAGCGCAATTCCCGAAGAGTAATTGAAGTCTTGAACCTCACATATACCACTCAATCCGAAAGTCCCCTAATCCTGAATGAAGAAAACATAGACGGCAATCTATTATCAAAACCAGGTCACAAAAATATATTCTAAAATCACTGGAAACACACATCATCGCCAAAACATCAGAATACCGGTGCCAAGAGAAAATAAGGATAGAAACGGCTCATTGTATAAAAAATGACCAAAAGATGGAACAACAAAAAATAGAAACAGGTAAAGCAATGTATTAAAAATACATCAACATAGGTCTTTAACCGGTGATTACAATTTAACTAAATATTATGCCAAAGTTAAATAGATAAATGAACATTATTCGATGGGCTCTCCGGTATATTGTCGATGATGAATGTCTGAATCGCATTTTTCTAAAATAGTTACTAGAACTTCACGTTTAGGATGACACAATCTAGGGGATGATACAGAGATTAGAACTGAACTGCTTGTTTTGAGAGGTTTCTAATAAAGAAAGCGTGAATCGTACTCTAGCGATTGAAACATTGACCCATCTAAATTTAGAACGTGAATAATTATGTTATAGTAGTGAAGCATTGTGGTTCGCTATCGTCAAAGCTGTGCACCAGTATATTCGACGAAAAGAAGGATAAACCAAGGAATAACTCCTATCCTAGAATATATAAGAGTTAGTTGAGCACATCTACCGAGAATAAAATCCAACCAAACTAATCAGTAGCTTGCCAGAATTATAAAAGACCTCGTCAAATCGAGCACTAGTGAGCTGACAATGACCGTAAACAATAATACCGCAGAAAAACATCATTTGTGCAGTCAACAACGCAGAAACCCAATATTATATTGTAATATGAAATACCACATCTATAACAAATCTTCATTCAATATGCAAAATCAACAGAAAAGACACTTCAAACAGGCACAAAAAATAAAACTATAAACATATGCACGATACAGCTTTCAATGTAGCGTCGAAAGACAAAATAAAACATTGAAAAATACCCAGTATAGAACTATACAAAATACACAAAGTAACAGTCAGAACTGTTGGTCATTCCAGCGGTTGGTATAACTGGGAGAACTGATAACCGAGTATACTGAATAAGACTAAGTTAGGAGTGCACACAATATAGTTATACCTCCAGGAGAAAGCTGTGGCGGATAAAATCCCGATGAACAGAAAAGAGGGATCTGAGGTGACATATGCTCAACACCAGCCTAGAAAATAATAAACTTGCTGAAGGATAAACTTCATTACCGATAAATCATCAGGGTATGGTATTGTAACGATACTTCCATTCACCATGGAGCCGTTGTTAGTGGCAGTAGCTTCCGAATTAGGCCCTAAAAAGAAAGAAAAACAAATTGCAGTTTCACTGTGGCCCCAACCTCCAATGTAGGAATTGCCGCCAACGTTTTGACTATCAGTGGAACTCTCGTGAACACCATTCTGATATACAGCCAGGCCAAGATTGAAGAAATAGCGCAGTGTATTCTCATCTAGTATAAATAGAAACCGAATAAATTGTTTCCTTACCTGATGGAAGATCATCACCATTTCCATTCACGGAAAACCTGGCCGCTTTGTTCACCAAATTGAACTGCTCACGAGTAATATGTGGAACATTATACTCATTAATACGACATGAGCGAAAAACCGTTTTCTGGGAAACCTAAATTTATGAAATTTTCGAGTTTTCGCCCAGAATACTTACTGAAGAACCAGTACTGCTTTTTGGTGGTGTCAAATGTTCATCATAACTGCCAAGTTCATTTGGCACATACTGATTCATAGGTGCCCATTGCTGAATATTTTGAAATTGTTTCACAGGACGTCTTTACTAACCTGATGAGCATAACTTGTTGAAGACATTTGACCACCATTTTTGTTCAACAATGCAGACTGCTGCATTGAATCTGGTTTAAAACTAAAAGCGAGTCAATGGATTATCCAACTATATGAAACTAACTATTGGTCAATCGTGATGGGACTACTGATTTGATATTGACCGACATAATACGTTGGCGGTAGCCAAAACGGCATGGGAACTGCAATAATAGGTTATCCTAGGCATATAATGAATCTCCACCTGCAGGAATAATTACTGGAGATAGAGGAGCAGCTACTTGTGATTGGTGAGATGGGTAGGAAACCGTCATGGAATTGCTGTGAAGAGGTGGTGGAGGAACGGAACAATCAATCTGAGGGACTGGATAGTTCCACTCAGAAGATTGATTGGCAGCTGCATAGCGTGATTGACCGTTATACAGCATTCCACGTCCTCTCAGATCGGACGTTTTTAGACGAGTCCTACAAACAGTTATTTTTGTGTTTTGAGAATTTTACATACTGCGTGTTGTCCAGAAAGCGAACTACGCGAACCTCAAAGTCCACAACCTCCACTACTGTGGCGAACACAAACTAAGAAAACAAAATAATTAAAAATGAAATGAGTGTTCAAACCTTATCGTTTCGCCGGGCCAGACAATGACTTTCGGGTGGAAACTTCACTCTGTACGGCACTTGACCTGCATCTTAGGGTAGAATAATTTAAATTCCGACTTATTTACCTTCTTTCCTTTGCAATTTCAAAGCCTTGTTGGCGAGATCGAACGGTACATTCCGATAAATTCCAGGATCAATCGACTTCGCAGCACCGAATGGAATGATGGGCCAACCCTGATTAAAATATGTTCGGTTTATCCATATGAATGTCTACCGTTGGCATGATGGTCAAGCACTCCGGTGCAACGTATTCCTTTTCTGTACCCATATTAGTGGTGGTACTGCAAATTCTGACCTCACCGGATGCCTCTTAAATACGAAAGTAGTATGTACAAATAATATATGGTACCTGCGTCTCTGCGAACCCTTTTGACTATAGCATCGATGTCGTCCTTCTTGAAGCCAAATACCTTGCAGTATAGATCATCGTAGAGAATACCTGAAACAAAATCACACCTAGAAGCAGATATTGTTTCACAATCGACAACTAGCGACGCAAGTTTTTCCGTGATGAAACAAAATGTTTTATCCAATCTTTTTACAGAGAAGCAGTGCATCTTAGAAAATATTTTGCACTGTTTCGTAAGTACTCAAAAAACTGGCTTTCGAACGCAATTTACATGCCTGTTTACCTTGTGCGACGGCGAGAGACTCGTGCTTAGCCATTGGATAGATGTAGTCGTATTTATGACCCATGTTATAGAGGTACAGCTTCGAAGAATCATCAGATGTCAGTCGGACAGGTGCAATTATATAAGGTGGCTGATTTGGCAACATGTACATGACAACGGTCAAGCTGTAATAGATTATAAGTGAACTAAAAAGAGGAAGCCTCACTTATAATATGTAGCAGCCGACTTCACAAGATCGAATGGATCATTTGGCCAAGGAGAGCCGTTTTCAACAGCACGGCTCTTCTTTGTCATTTCCAAGTGATCTCGAACGCATCGCTCCACAGCCCAAACTTCTTCGCTTGTTTGAGAATGATAAATCTGTAATGAAATGTTGTAGGCATCTAATTCGGCTGATATTAACCAATTCGGACACAGCTCTGAACAAAGTTTCTTCCAACCGGCCAGGAAGTGAGCGGCGAACCATTCCCATTGACTCGAGATATCTTCAAATAAATAATTAAAATAGCCCTAACAGCACAAATATTACTCATCCATTTGGTCTCCAACAAATTTTCTATAGGATCCCTCAACATGGCCAGTTGATTTATAAGACAGCTTGGAGACATTTCGAATTCGGCTGCCGGTAGCAGGCGTTAGAGTCAAATTGACCAAGCCGCCCATCTAAATAGAATTGTTGAATCAGTTATAAAACGACAGAAATACCGAAATTTGCTCTGTGGCAACATTTGATGCTCTACTTTCCATAATCCAATCACGTCCAGACAAGTAACATCAACTTAAAAACAATATACACTTTGAAAACTAAGAAAAGGGACAAAAAGAGAAAAAAAATTGAAAAATTAACACAATTTTAGGCCAGAAATGAGCAATATTGACATTAATGACTCGAGTCAAAAAATTTGTGCATTCAATTTGAATTTTGAACGACCGCCAAAAATTCTTCAGTCCGCGGCAAGTTCAAATAGTGAATTTCTCAGCAAAATATTCCCATTGAAGAATTCCCACATTTTCATTCACAGAAATCCGGTATGAACAAAATTTCTAACTTTCGCAGCCTCTCGAAGAGCATAAATACTCCATACATAGGTAGGATACCTCATTGTAGTAGCTGTATTGATCGAATCTAGATGGAACTATTGGTTAACGGAGATCTTAATTCTAACAAAACTGAAGGAAATGATGACAATATGAGGTATGTTTGAAGATTTTTTAGAAAACGTTTGTGTTTTGTACATTTTAGTTCTGTATGTGTTATCTTATGTGATAAAGACTAAAGAACTTTTCAAATAAATATTTGACACAGTTGAAAACATTATATTATAAGAATTGATAACAATTGCTATTTACCGCGAGAACTCGCGGTAAATAGCAATTGTTATCAATTCTTATTAATATAATAAATATTATACTTCAATAAATCTCGTATAATATAGCATTTTACCTCGTTTACCATCTCTGATTATTATATAGATATCAATAACAAAAGCGAGAACAACTTTATATGATTAATAATATTCATACTACACAAAATAAATGATATGGAAAGAATATCACAAGAGATCGGTTTGCAACCTGTTCTAATTGAAAAAATAAATTCGAGTATCTGCAAATGTACAGGCAAAGAGAAAAGAAAGGGTCAGTTGGAAATATGCACGGTAAAAGCGGACATCGACTTTTCAGTTAGAACGAAAACAGTTCTTTCCGAAGAATTACTGGGAGCAACGTTCATCATGGTTGCATTGCCAACCGAACTGAACTTGACGGAAACCTAGAACGAAATACCATAACTTTCACAACAACCGACTGTCTTCTATTTTTTAATATTTAAAAAAAGGGCCCACACTCACATCGTTTCGTTTCCCACTCCAATCGTGAATGTCCAACATTTTCTTATCTTCGTTGAAAACAACAGAAAGTAAATTCTCTCCAATGGAGAACAGAGAATTAGACCAGAGAGTAGAGTTCATCATACATGAAGTGTTCCAACACGCCAATTCAACACATCCAACGCTCTATAGAAATAACATGATGATTCAATAAAATAAATAAGCATACGGTATTAGCATCTTCAGAGTTCACATCCAACTTGTAAAGTCGATGGCTCATGGCAGGATGGCGTCCACCAGGGCCGAAACTAACAGCAAACACCATGCGTTGATTATCGAATGAAATACTCCGAATTTTATCAAAACGATCTAAATGTATTAAAAATATATGTGAATAACAGCCGGTAGTACCTTCAATGGAGGTTAGTAAAGGATAAACTGTGTTTCCATGAACAGCAAAAACCTTTTTAAACGTTCCAACCAATATAGTGCCAGTGGAAATATCGGATCTAGAACAAAATTAAATTAGCTTAACATTCTGTGGAACTTACGCGAGGAACACTACGGGAACATGTCCAACACCATTTGTTAAGTCTCTAGTTGGCTCAGTGGAGGAGGAATCCATGTCATACTCCCATATGCGGCCATCATTTGATCCAACAACAATCTAAACTTGATTGTTCTATAGTGTCGTGAAAGTTTCAGAACTGTGCTAGGCGACGTCCAACATCCGGTCCAAATTTGTCTGCCACCCGGTACGTTCCAATCATTACGAACTGATCGTGAACCAAGAGTGTGAACAACTGCTCTCTTGTCTTCTCCACCTGAATGTAAAAATGAGCAATGTACAAATAGATCAGCTAACCCGATAGGACAAGATCCTGCTCCCATGGCGAGAACACTACAAACCGTGGTCGATTAGCATGTATAGGCAGCGACGCTCCGAAAGACATCTTACCATTTTCCTAAATTGCAAAAATTTAACACAAGCTGGAAAGTAGGGATTACCCAAGAACCCATACGAATTGCATATTTATTGAATAATGTGACGTTTGAAGAAGTAGCTACGCCGATGGCAAAACTCTTTCCATTGAAATCGAAAGCACGTGCCTCTGCAACATAAAAGAAATATTATAAATCATTAGCGAAGCACACACGTGGATGATACGATGCATCCGTGGACAGATGAATGCGGCAACCTGCTTGAAATTCAATCTTGCCTGCGCGAACATCCGACGTTGGCAAATTAATTGTTCTGGGCCTGTAAAAAGTCTATATTTTAAACATACTTCTTCACTTTGTTGTTGAATAGTCTGGTAATTCAAGCAAGCGGAGCGCAGTTAAATTGTTGTTATAATAAACTAACATATTAAATTCTAGTAATTCCTTCCTCAATTTCTTAATTTCAGCATCTTTACGGGCACTAGAAAGCTCCAATTCGGCAACCCTCCTCGTGTACTCGGCATTGGAAACTTTCAATGACTCAAGTTCAGAAGTATCAGTTTGCTAAATATAAACTAAAATAGTATTTATGGAAAAGAATAACCACCTTGATAGTTTTGCTGAAGTGATTTCTCAGGTCTCTCAAATTAGCACGTCCTTTGCAAGTTGGACAACTCGCAGCTCTACCTATAACAAAAAGTTAGAAATATATACAAACATTCAACCACCTTCGCTCCTAATCCAGCGTTCGATACAATTTCGACCATAAAAATGACCACATTTCAACGAGACGAGGCGGTGATCTCCGGCATTGGTGAAATCCTAAACAAGAACAAATGAACATTTATAATTATAGAGCTTGCAGTAATACTAATTCTATTGGAGCAGCGCTTTCTATGAGTAAAAAATATAGTAGAGGCTATAAAGTGTTTAGAAACCTAACCTCATAGCATATTGTACATCCGAACTCCTCATCTTCATCGTCTACGTCTCCGTTAACTGCAACATTTGAGGTGCTAGGCTGTGGCTTGGGATGATCAGCTCTAAAATAATAATGATAATAAAAAACTCCTCAAGAAAATTAAGTACATTGTAGGCTCTGGTTGTTCTTCAGTTCGTCGTCGTTTTGTAGGCCGTGATACAACATGCTTGAATTAATTTCACATATGAGAAAAAGTATCGACTATTACCTCATCTGAACTGGAGCTTCTGCTTGAACTTCCATCGGAGCTACTGCGTAAAACTGCGTACGCTCGCTGTCGACCTATCACAATCTTAAGGTGAAAAATACAAAATTAATGGTAATTACAACACTTACAATGTCGTCATCATCTGATTCATTTTCTAGATGCTCTGATACAGGCATATTTGTTGCAACTGGTATACTTTCATCATCACCATCGTCGTCGTCTTCGTCAATTATGCGTCTGGATCGATGACGATTAGAACCAAATGATTCGCTGAACGAAATAAAATTAGAGACGTTAATATAAAATGGGTGAAATGCATGAATCGTAGGATTTAATCAAATAACATAGTATATAATATATACGAGTGGATGGGGACAATAAAAGAATCCAGTATTCGCTTTGATGAAATCATACCTGGCAGTGACGCTCGTTAGCGGTGCGACTCTTTCTCCCGTGCCTTGAAAAGATGAAGATGGTGCGTCTTCTCCTGATGGTGCAGCTGAAAACATAATATTACATATAAGCATACCCTAGGCAAACGTACTAGTGAATTCATCTTCATCAGATGCTGCTACAGTTTCTTGGCTATTTCCGTCGTCTCCATATTCAATCGGTTCATTATCATCATCACTGTTAACCACCGATTCGTCGTGGTCAACATCATCGTCCGGAGTGTAACTGAAGTCGCTGATCTCTTCATCTGAGAAAGCGTTGTGATTTCGACTCATCCTTTGGGTAGCCTTTCATGTGGATTATTTTAATAATCACTTGCTGAGTTTTTTGGAGCTTTGTAGACTATCCGAATAGGAGAAAATCCGCTTTCTTTTTATGATTTGCCGGGTTTTTGAATAAAAAAAGTTCCGCATAGTGATTTTCACCCCGCCTCTTTGCGACCGCGACGTTGACGTCTGCCAGTTAACTGGCACCAGTGAATTCACTGGTTCCTTCCTATAGAAATTATCATAACTGTGATTATAGAACCAATATTATTTATATTTTTCTGCCTTTTTATAAGTAAAACTCCAAGTCAGCATGTCTGGCGTTCTTTCAATTGTGTTTCCAAGGTTTCTGACTATTACAATCATTTGTTCATTATTTGCAATTTCCGCACTTCAATTATACAAAAGCACTTTTGAATCATAACAGTTTGACACTTTCTTGTTTCGCCTGTTTATAACCTAATATTGGTGATCGCTTTTAAATTAGTTACGAAACCAAATTTTATAGTGTTTGCACAACCAGAGCTGAAAACTCAGTGCAAACAACAGACCTCATGCTCCTACTGTTTTGTCATCGATTTTAGATTGTAGAAGTTTTCAGCCGGTGAACGAAAATAAAGGTCGTTGTAGAAATGTTTAAATACTTTAGTAGTCGTCAGTAGGATATGGAAATGCCAGCATGCATCAATAATTTAGTTAAATGATTTTCCTTTCTCTTGAAACTAGTTTTGCCCATCCGCTCGTATAGCGTTCTTTTCTTTATCTTTATATGCATCTCTCGGATTTTGGACGAAAATTCTTCACACAAGCATAACTCATGAAATTATTTAATATTTTTCTGTTCCTTCGCTGCTAATTAAGTTTCAATCAAAAGAGCGATTATCTCTGTTATTAACAGAGAGAATCGCTCAACCAATGTATATCAATGCTAAGGAGCCTTCGGCGATCAACATATTCCATCCGAATTAGATTTCACTGGTTTGTTGCTTATATTTTGTTTCATCTATCGATTTTATTCCTATCACATAGCGATTATTTGGCTCGCTAATTCGTTTTCCGTGCACTCGAAAACTTGTTGTTTTGATAACAAGTGGTGCTGTAGTCGTATTTTCAGTTGTTTATCTGCCTCGTAAATACTGTTCAATCGATTTTAACCAGCGTTTCCTTGCATTGTCTCAATATCTTGTTGGCCGATATACTGCAAAAGTGATATTTTGACGAGACTTGGGTTTCGTTTCATTAATTGCATATAGATCGTAAAATTTTCCCAATTTTCTATAGTTCTCCTCATTAATTACAACATATTTGTTCAAATGCTTGTCTATATTCTCAAAATCCACTTTGACTACTCGTGACATCTGTCACTCTCCCTACCCTTATCTAACTAATTTTTTCAGATCGATCATTTGGCCTAGAAATGAATTTATAGAAACTTTTATAACTCAATATTTCAACCACATTGAGCGACCAGTGAAGTCGTTGCACCTGTTATGGTGCTGAAGATAGCGCTCATCGCGCTCGCCTATTATACACTTTCCATTGGCCTCACATTTTATCAAAAGTGGTTTATTAAGGTTAGTATTCATTTACATATAAACATTCAATTAGTTAATTTCAGAATTATAAACTTCCATTGTTCGTCGTTTGTGGGCACTATTTGATCAAGTATGGTCTTGCCATTCTAATACGCTCCATCTACGAGTGCTGCTTCACAAAGCGGATTAGACTAAGTCTAAGGGAGCAGCTAAGGTTAGATCGTGTAAATTGGTTTTGAAGCATTACTATTTTCTTACAGATGGCTAGCACCAATTGGTATTTGCGCCTCACTCGATATTGGTCTTTCCAATTGGGCCTTGGAGTATGTAACTGTTAGCCTCTACACAATGGCTAAATCTAGTTCCATTCTGTTTATTGTAGCCTTTTCACTACTACTTAAACTAGAACGGTTAGTTGATTTTCCAACCATTATTATTTTCTGTAATTTAGTTGGCGTTCATCTCTAGCACTAGAGTCTTTCTTAATAGCAGCCGGTCTGTTCCTGTTTACCTGGCAAAGTAGTCAACTCAATCTCACGGGACTACTCCTTGTCGAACTAGCTGCATCATGTACCGGTGTTAGGTAATTTTTAACTGTTTCGTAGTTTCTTATCGTGGACTGAGAAAATGTCAATCGCGAGTTAGATATATTCTTATAGGTGGACTGTATCTCAGCTGGTAATGCAGCGAGAAGAGCAGGCAGTGAGGCATCCACTAGATATGGTAGCGCATGTTCAACCATGGATGCTCATACCTATCGTGCCCCTTATTTATTTTTTTGAAGGTTAGCTATGCATTTTGCTGATTTGCTCTGTAATGTTTACTTCTTAACTTTGTACTAATCCACAATATTTTTAGGTGCCGAATTGTCATACCAAACTGTATTTTACTACAAAGGCATTGAAGCTCCGTTTCAAGTGCTTATGCTGATCGTGGGTGGAGGTGTTCTCGCTTTTTGTATGGAAATATCAGGTTTGAATTTAGTTCCAATTAATCACTTGTTAATTTATATTACTTGAATTTAAATTGTATTTTTCTGTTACAGAATATCTTCTTCTTGTGAACACCTCTGGAATAACACTCAATATTTTTGGAATTTTCAAGGTATTTAACTTTTTATTTCAACCAATCCCAATCAATTACCTGTGTTCAGGAAGTGGTCACATTGTTATTAGCACATCTAATAAACAACGACCGACTTACGCTACTCAATTCAATGGGACTTTTACTCTGTTTGGCCGGAATGTCTCTACATGCAGTTTCAAAACGGAGGCAGAGGTGATCATTTACGTTCGTGAGCCTTTTTCATACATTTAATGCTATAGTTCTTATGAGATACGCAAAATACCCCTTTGTTGAAATTATAATTTACGGGGCTTATACTATAAGCATGAGGTTTTCTGATTGTAATGCTTTCAAGGAGGAATCAGCACAGCAATCCGGAGAATAAGGTTTAGTCTAGTTCGCAGCTTTTCCCTACAACTTTACATATTTTGCTTCGCGTACTTTAATTTCTATTTTTCACCCTTCCTATCTCTGAATTACGCTCCTATTTTCAATGTGCTTACCTTGCTAGTGCATTAGGGGAGGAATCAGCCACTGGTTGTCATATAATTCATTTAAGTGTCGATTTTAGGTCACGCCCATGTAGCCCAACAGAGGATGCTCGTAAGCTGTTAGAAGATGAGCCAGATGCATGACTCTGGCTTTCAAATATGGAAAGTTGAGGTGTGTGTCTTTTTTTATTTATTGATTTCATATTTGTGATATGTATTTATTGTTTTTCGTATATGTTTTATCTAGCTGATGTTTCATCATTTCTTGTCACTTGAGTTCTTTCTAAAATCTCTCAGTCTATCAAAAAATTAGATATATCCTCTGCTATCAAATTATTTTCCAGCTAACTAGTTTGTCTTAAAGACGAATGCTCTTTGTAATATAGGACCTCTGTACGTTGTAGCATCAACTTGTTCGCTTTTGTCACCTCGGGTTTTATTTTCTATTTTTCGCCCTGTTACTAGGTTTGGTTAGTTTTTCATATTTTTTGTCTAATAAGATTGAATATATTACTGTCAATAAACATATTTTAAATCTATACCTTATTCAGCTTATGTCTTTACAATTGATGTAGCTTCAGTTGTCTTGATAATCCTGTAAATCCTCGTCAAAATACTCGTTATTTTCAATTTTGGGCCTGGCCTATTTAGAGGAGAAATGTGAGTTTATGTTTCTCCATTTTTTCTGCGGATCGAACATCTTTTCCTGTTTTATTAGATTTAGGTTCCCATGTGGTGCATAGAATAACAGCTGTTGGACTTCCAGCCTTGTCTCATGGAAACCAACATAGCGAATCATTCATTCATAATAACCGCACCACTGAAAATTCCCTTTTTAACAAGTTTTACATTTCTTTATATTATCATGGGTTTCACACAACAACTTTCATAGTTATTAAAATTAGTTCCTTATTGTTCTATATAAACATGGTGGAAAGACCTTGAAACGCCCAAGAATCATCATCACGCAGTCCTTATACTTCCTCATAATGCTCAAAGGTTTGTGTGTTTGGGGTTCTTATAATGATTTTGTTATATATATTCTGTACAGAGAAAATACACTGCCGCCAGATAGTAACTAAATTAAATCGTAAAATTCACTCCTCACTGCAAATTTGAGCCATTGTGAAGCACTGGCTGAGTATTCGATCACTTTCAGAAACTTAGCCGCAAAATACCAGACCCCTTAAGAGACATATGATCTTCTAGATCAATTATTACTATTCCAATTTTTTCAAAGAATTTTTCATATACATAACATTATTTCGCTTCAGAACTAATCATAGCAAATCAATGGGATCTGCGATTTTCATTGCAAACGTACTTGCTTCGGTGAACGTTTCATCAGTGGCAAAGTGCATCCTTATCAGGAAACTGCAGGCCGTTTTCTATTTTTGGGAATAGGAGTAATTTAGACCTATAAAGTAGATAATATTTGCTAAACTGTGTCTGCCGTTTCCAGAACGTCCTTTCGGTGTTTAATCAACTGCAAATTTGGTACTTAATTGTACGATACCCTAAATAGATCATGAACATGAACAGATCACTTACCTCGCCATTAATGAGATAGAAACGACACTAATTTAGATAACCGCAACCATTAAAGACGCTGCTGTCGGCGGTGTTCTTCGTTTTTTTGCAGTCATTCATTGAAAGTTGTCAATTGACACTTTAAAGTATTTTCCTCCCCACCGCATAACCGGAATGAAATCGAATTCTTTCATGGCTCGCCGGGCCCTAACAGAGCAAACTCGAATAGTGAAATCTTGCGGCTCAATTCCTGGATTAGTTCACCAACGTTTATTTACATGTCAATGGAAAGGCCATAGTTCATTCTGTGCAACTGATTTTTTTCGAATGATTCAGTTAAAGCTTTACAGAGAAAAAACTTTAATTTTTTAAAATGAGAGCTCAGTCCTTTAACCCCTCTGTCTCCGTTGGCGAGCCGTGGTTTCAGAAGTCGTCGGCTTCCGGTTCTTCGCGCACTGAGTGAGAAATTTTCAAGCTGGCTTCTTGAAGCCTCTGCCGAATTCTTCAGAGTTTTTTTTCTTATACGCTGGGTACTTCAATACTTCAATACTACTTCAATATATATCTGCTAAAAAAGTAAAGAAAATGTAAGAGATAAGGCATGTAGTTGAGCTGAAAAGCATTTACAGTCGAGCAGACCTTTAAAAAGCACGATTGTGCGATAGGAACGAAGCGGCTACGCCATGTTTAGTCTTCTCTAATAGCTCGGATACTGCAGTCGACGGATGAATCGTTTGCAGAATTTAGAAGGAGCGCGGAAATCGAAAGAAAATGTACAAGCAACCGATACAATTGTGCGCTCGCCTTATAATAAATAGACCTTTGTTTGACATGAGATTTGTTCGTAGACTATATATACGTATACTATATCCGAATCTTACACCAGCTAAGACATTTCAGGTATTCAATCCATGTTTAAAAGTTTCTAAAGTAAACAATATTTCTAAATTTGTAGTCATTTCAATGCAACCCACAGTCTTACATGTTTACTGCTACACTTGTGACAGCTAATATAAACATTTTGGAAACTAAAAACTCCAGCAAACCGTTCAGTCAAAACATAAATTTGCTCATTGTTTCCGTTGTCCATGAGTTTCTTTGTTTTTAGTTTCGCATTTCTGATTCAGTAATGTGATGTTTTTCATTTCATCTTATGATTATTACATTTCAAAACAAGTTCATTTCAATATAAAATTACATAATATTGTCATTTTTATAGATTTCGCATTCAGTTTCACACAGTTGCGCGAGCCGAACCAACACTTTTCTTCATAATATATTTCGTATAACTTATTGGCCGAAAGTTTTTATATGACCATCTTGGGAGCCAAATATCTCCTTTCAAATTTGGGATTCTTGCCAAAGGGGGTTCTGGATTTCAATTGCTCCAATTAGGCTTCCCGTCCGGATTCCTAGATTACCGCCCAGTTAAGACTCTTGATCCAAATGCTCAATTCAGAACTGTCCCATTCAGAAAGGAATACAATTTATATGGTTCTATGATTATTTTTGAATCCTCTAATGATTTCCCTTCTTAATAATGTGTTTCTTATTAATTTTACAATAAAATTAGTAAAATAGTTATAAACACATAAAAATATAGCGGTTCGAGATTGATAGATCCCCTCCATTCTAATTTGACCGAGTTCACATTTATCCATCTTCTTAATTCATACTAGTTTCTAGTTGACTTTCTCATCTTTTCCTTCTTTTTTCTGCCTTCTAATGCTAATTATTTTATTGTTTCCCGCCTAATTATGCGCATTTCTTCATTATTTCCGAATTGATCGTCTGTCTATCCCAAGCCTAACCTACTTTTGCGCCCCTTTCTCAATTCTCGCCCCAGCGCTAATTACCGTAATCATTACCATGCAGGATATTCCACCCTACAGTCCTTTAGTTCTGTTTCTTATGGTGATGTGTGACGTCATAGCACATTGTGCCCCAACGATAACCAACGAGCAGTTCTGGAAGGAGATTGAGCCGACGAAAGTCCAGAAGAAGCTAGCGATTCATCCGGAAACCTTGTAAGTTTAGGTGTTCGGATAACTTCAAACTTTTTCTGATTCCAATATGGTTACAAGAATAAAATATACTTCTTTATAAGCACAAGATAGCCTGTACCAAGAGATAGGATTCCAGTGTAGTATCCCGTGGAGCCGCGGTCATTTATAAACACTAATAAAACATTTGTTGATCTGGAGTCTCTCCACATCTCTCCAGGTAGTGATGTTAAGTTAGGCTGGTCCGAGCTGCTATGAGATTGTCTGGGACTCCAAAATCTCAGACCAGACCAGATCAGATCAGATCAGCTGAACATCTCTGTCTCCAGGATACGGCGCTGGAACTCTAGTTCTTGACTCAGACTATATATGAACTTCAATAAATGAACCGCTTTTCAAAAATTCCATTGATATATCTAAAGCACTACAAGTTTTACAATTTTGCGCTTTTGCTGATTGCTTAGTTCAGTTGTATTTACGTCTAGATGGAAAGCCGCGTAGCTTAGCAGGTAGAGAGTTGCCAGAATCAGTTCAATATTTTTTATAACCTCTAATCCTTATTTCCAGTGAGCTAAACTCTCCTCCGGAATGTTCATCCTACCTTAAAGTAGTCTGCATATCGGATACACATGATAAACTCGATGAAATTGAGGTCAGTAAAAAAGAAGAGTAAAAGACATGGAAGGACGGTGGAAGAATTGTTTGCGGGGGGTTTATATTTACCCTGGCCATTAAGTGGAACAACCTTGGTGCTTAATAACTTTATGGAAACAGAATAAGTTTATATACAGCATATATATATATATAAGTTTATATACAAATGTTATTTTCGGAGAAACTAAATGAGATGCCGAAAGACAAAACATGAATCTTTTTGTAATCTTTTACGATTCTCCTTCGGAGAAAGGACAGAGCCACTTGAAAATTTGAACGACCTGCATATTCAATAGCAATTTGTGTGGTCGCTGAGTCCGAATGTGACTGGACTTGGGCTTTCTAAACAACTGATTCTATACTGTTTGCGAATTGAATTCCTATAAAGACATACCTAGGGATCGGCACCAAACTTAACCTTACAGTGTGTGCTGAGAAATTGGGCGTCGCCAGACATCAACGGGACGGATCTTGGGATTTTAGGCCCGGCCCGAATTATAGACCAAGAAAAATTAGCAATTTTTGTATATTTAACAAAATATGTTGGTTTTTAGGTTTTCACTAAATCATGTAAGGGTCCTTATATGATTGAGTAAAAATCTTAAAAATTGTCTAAATCAGCCAAGGGGGAACCCCGTCTGGGCGTGGCCGCCGGTCTCTAGGCATACCTTCTCCTTTTCAGACTCTCCAGAGCAGCACCGGGCCGGGGAGACTGGAAATTTGTTGTCCTCGGTCCGACAGGAGCCAACTTTTGATGCAAAGTGTTAAAGTAATAGGAAACAGTGACATTTAGGACCTTCCAATTGGTGATATTTTAATTCATGCTGGCGACTGGACTACCTACGGGAATATTGCGGAAATAGAACGGTTCAACAAGCAAATGGGTATGTGAAACTAACTTATTTACTAGCATTTGACATTCACGTCAACGTGATGCTTACAAGCAGAGCTGGTTGTCCGCCCGGCCTGAAATTTTAAAACCCAGGCGGGGCCGGGCCGCGCCGACCGGATAACCACCTCAGGGGGCATAAAAGGCTGGAAACTGGCCCGGTCTAGCCCGGCCTGAAATTTTAAAACCCAGGCCAGGCCGGGCTGCGCCGACCGGATAACCACCTCAGGGGGTATAAAAGGCTGGAAAGCGGCCCGGTCTACCCCGGCCTGAAATTTTAAAACCCAGGCCAGGCCGGGCTGCGCCGACCGGATAACCACCTCAGGGGGCATAAAAGGCTGGAAACCGGCCCGGTCTAGCCCGGCCTGAAATTTTGAAACCCAAGTCGGGCCGGACGGATAACCACCTCTATCTACAAGTTTCAAGCCGAAAATTGGTTAATATACATCGCTTATCAATCTTTGTTCAATCTTAAGAGATTGCTTGTTACAAGGCGCCAGGCGCAGGCACCGTACTCGCTAACTTAGTTCAACCCCAAAAACACCGCCCTCTTTCTGAATTGTTCAATTCTATATCAAGAGATAGGTTTTTAGCTCAGTATTAGGGATAACGGCGGAGTTAAATGAGAATTAATGGAAAATCGGAAGACTAGGAACCTTCTCTTCCAAGTGCCAAGACAGATTTCAACTCCTTTTCCCGTTCTAAAACATTACAACACACAAATAAACATTTATTATTATTATTATTATTATTATTATTATTATTATTATTATTATTATTATTATTATTA
>JAQGAV010001916.1:0-18096 GCA_034691345.1 Phasmarhabditis papillosa
TCATAACATTAAGCAGGATTCATAACACATAATGTGCAAAACAACTGAAACTATTCACCTTTTGCTAACAATAAGCGATATTTTTAGACCGATGAGATGCAAAGAAAATTATGCGACGCCAAATGGAATCGTACCGATCGTATGTACGAATTCGAGAGAGGAGATAATCTGCGCTTCCGAAATGACTACACTAAGCACCACGTGATTGCAAGAGTAAATGAAATTAAGGAATACGGATATCAACCTAAACAGAGCTTCAATGATTAGTACGCCTATAGTTATACATAAATGTCACTGCTTAACGTTTATTAAACATATGTATATTATACGAATAGAGTAGAATAAAATGATAATACATATATGATACAGACGAAAATAGGTTGATTAAGTGGTTATTTTCCCTTTTTGATTTGATCAACATGGGGTTTCATATAGTTGCTAAGAAAATGATAATTGTGCATTCGCCGGTAGACATCCCATTTGCCGTTGAGTTCATCAACCTCGCGTATCCAAACGGCAGAATTGAAGGCATCCTCGCCAATAATTCCTTTCTGAAACAAATTTGGTATCTATCTTAGGTCTTAGGGAATACAGCTTAGCATGGAAATATTAGAACTGTAAGAAACGAATAGGGTTCATGCGATCCCAAAGAACAGTTCAACATTAACAGGTAACAAGTCGGTCGCGTTAGTTCAGTTGACGATTCTAATTCAAAAGTATTAAGTAATTAGAACTGTAAGAAACGTTAGGGGTGATAATTTTGAGCCTGGATTGAACCCAAAACCTGGAAAAATAAATGTCTACTTCAGTAGTTTACAAGTGATACTAAATTAGTAAATTGAAGTTGGGGCTTACAAGTTGTTCTAGCGTGTATTCCTTGTCCAGATACTCCTCACTGCTTGGATTAAAACTATCGATAGCAATCACAAGGACAAGAAAAACAGCAACCAATCTCATTCTAAATATTTTACATTATAATTTACATCTGTAAAACTGAATTGAAAGCTGAATTTGCTAGTAGTTATATCAATATGCTCCGGAAACCTAAACAGCTTAAACCACGGTACACCAAAAAATTTGTTCATTATTTTATTATTCTATCTGAATCAGCTGGCAAATATGTTAAAAATGATACATATAATAAAAAAATGAAGAAAAGCCAACGATTTTACATTATTTTGAATGTTGGTACTGTAGATAATTTGAATGTAAATACCTTTAAGATACGGGAAAATGGACGACTGCTGGAGTGACAATTTCATTCGTGAACACCATTTTATGGAGAAGCTCCCGACGAAGAGGCATTACCGTTTCTTTTGTTTCCATTATTGGCTAATATGAGTAATTATTATGAATGCAGAGAAACGGAACATAGTATAACACATTAAAATAATTACAATCATTATTGTTATATTGTTTAGAGTTTATTAGAACACGGAGAATAAAGTTTCTAAAATTATAGCTAACTAATAGTTTAGTTTAAAATCGGTATATTTAATATTTTGTGAAACCAATTTATGGTTAGACTAACTCTGTTATTTCGAAAAAACAATAATTTCCCCAATTTCTGATGACACGCGGCTGTCAATAAATTATTACTGTAATTATTAAACTGACTATGTGTATAATTTAAAATATGAGTGAGAAAGGGGCCCGGCCGGTTTCCTTTCACTTAATTAGGGTAAAATCTTCTATTTTGGGAGGGAACTGTAGGAAAACATTTATTAAATAGTTAAAATGAAGCAGCAAAATTCTTATAATAATATACTCCTAATTTGGTTTATTTTAATTCACAATACATAGCTCTTAACATTAAATGGTTCTCCGATAATTCTAAAAAGACTGTCCTTTCCATTCGGCAGCCACTTCTTTTGTTGCCATTGCTCCGCGACAGACTTTTTGCTATAATCGGTTGCCTATATCTAGCAGGGAGGCCTTGGGGGGCGGGACAGACTAACTGTAAACTGGAACAAGGCCATCTTCAGTTCTAACCGCCTGGTTGACCCCCTACCACCACTGTCGACCTAGCACACGTTTGCCACCCATCATCATTATTAAACAAGAACACCATGAGCGAGTAAGTTTTCATTGAAAATCAACAGAAAAGTGAAAATAGATCAACTATCAATCTATGATCAAGGTGATTGATTAAAACTGAATAGTATTGAAAAGAGGCCACACATATATTTAATATTCTGTTTTTAGAAAGAAGTGTCGATGCAATCGGTGGGCCGTTAGTTTGAAAGCCTCATTTGAACATGATAAGGTAATTACTAACAGTAGTTTTAAATTATTAACAAAAAGGGCTACAAAATTTTATAAACCAATATAGTTTAGTATGTCTATTTCAAATATCTTATATAAGGAATATTTTAAAATGCAAGAAAAATATTTAATCTTTAAATTAGAAGAAATTTTCTGAACACTTGCCTTGTTAGAATTATTTGTTATTTTTATTTATTAGTGATATTATTAGTTATATTAGTTTAAATATATTAAGTTAGTAAATATTAGATATGTCATTTTAGATTATTTCCATATTGAAAGATTACCCATATAAACTAATTGTGCACATTTCAGTTCGAAAAGTTGTTCCGCGACGGAATTCAATACATTACACCCGATGAATATGAAAAAGTAACTAAATTTAGACATAAGTAAGCTTAGTTTTCCTTTAGTCTTCTTCAGGCTTGCGAATTTCTCGGATCGGCCTAGGACCCCAATTTTGTCAAGCCCAGGCAGGCCTATTCCCACTCCTGGGTCTCTTTAAAATAAGTAGTTTATTATTATTGTTTCTGTTTATACGGACAGTGTTTAATTATTATTTTTTCCCAGGGAAGACGCTCTAGCCTGTTTGATTGGCCGTCTTTTACTGAGGCATGTCGCTCAAAAGGTGTGTCAGATCAATATTTAAAGATACGGTCTGTGAGACGGAACAGTTTAGATCTCATTCGTGATAAAACGGAAATTACATACCATCCAATCAATATATATTACACAGTCAAAAAAGAAATGACTATTTTCAGTATACCGGTGTTCCATGGAAGGAGATTGTGTTTGAGCGAACTGAGCAAGGTAAACCCTATATTGCAAGACCAGAAGGAACGACATTTGGACTGAATGTATCTCATCAGGTACGAATTTAATACGATTTACGATTCCGAAACATATTTATGTTTCGGAGAATAGTCTGCTACCCAGGTTACTGCGCTGGAACCCTGATTATTGTCACAGACTACAGTAGATAAAAAAATACACAAAAAGTCTGTTTTAGGGTGACTATGTGGGCTTTGCAAGCAGCTGTACCGCAAAAGTGGGAGTAGACTTAATGAGACTGGATAAAGAACGTAAGTTCTCTTTCAATTAATTTATATTTTGTATTTTTTGAATAATTGCCTAGTTTTAAACTATATAAACGATTTCTAGGAAACAATAAGACAGCGGACGAGTACATAAATTCCATGGCTAAATCGGCATCTCCAGAGGAACTACGCACGATGAGAGGACAGGCTACTGAAGCTATGAAAATGACTATCTTCTATAGATATTGGGTAGGAATTGTTTAGGATTAATAACTAATGGGAATGTATATTAGATAGAAAAACTTATGGGAATTGTGTAGATTATAAGTTTCAAGCCAGGATAAAATCAGATGATTTCAGTGCTTAAAGGAGTCTATTTTGAAGGCCACCGGCGAAGGTATCAAGAGAGATTTAAATCGACTAGATTTCCGCATAAACACTGCCGATAGATATAAGCAAGGTTAGAATCACCAGATTACTTTCATAATGTAATATTCTCAAGTTTAAAGTTCTTTAGTAATTTCTAGAGATACTTGGTTAACTGAAAACTGCAAGCTTTTCACTGAATTCATTCAGTTCCTATCTTATTTTCGATCTAAATCTATAGTCTGTTTCAAGAGCAAGGCTTCCAGCGGCGTTTGAACAAAATATATAGAAAATCGGTGGATTTGGAGGTTTTTCTTCAACAATAAACTTATTTATTCTAATATAGCCTCTCTCCATGCAACCTCTACACGGGAGAGCTAGCTCCTGACAGTTACTTTTCCTATTATTATATTTATTAATATTTGAAATCCTGGAATGAAAACGCTTATGCCAGATATATTGAATATACTAAATACTTATATATTATATATCGAATATATATTGTTGACAGGTTGCTTCCTTACATCTACCACCGTATTAGAAGAAGGCGTGCTACAGGATCAGTGGACTTTCGAGGAATCTTTTATTGATCCTAACCACTCAGTGGCCGTTTGTAAAGAGGTTTGTAACAATAATAATCTCAAATTATTAATTTATAAGTATAAATAGGGAGAATTAAGTTTCACAAATTCTATTAATGTAGTTGCGAGCGCGGCTTCTATACATTTTGTTTCCGCTTTAACACGCGTTGTCTGAGTGAATGGAGAAGATCGAAACCCCTTGTCATTAGAAAAATATTTGACTTCAATATATAATTTTTTGTGGTGTTACAATACACAATGGAGGATACGTTTCTAAGTGGAATAGTGCTGAAAATCAAATAAAGCAAATCAAAGAAAATAAAAATCAGAAGAACATAAAGGGTTCTTCAAATCTGTACCTTTTACAATTAGCGGTATAGTATCGAAATAGAATACACTCCGTGTCTCCAAATCCTGGGATTGGATTAGAGGCATTATATTTACATTCTCAACTGGGAAACTCAATTTTCCCAATTTCCGGGTCGAAAAGGTTCCGGGGTCGCTGGTTAGGTCTTCTCTGCTTTAGTCCCCCGGGAATGGCTATGACCATTTTCACAAATATTTGGGGATATTTGAAAATTGACTTCCCGGATTAACCGAATTGTCCATTCCCCGGGTCGGACGGGTACTCGGGAATGAAACTTTTTGTATTCCCGGGCCGAGACAAGTATCCTACCCCGTCTCGGATCCCAATTCACAATTCACTGTTTCACTTCCCCATAAAAGTTACCCCAAATGTGCGGTCAGCGGCGGCGAGGTTAAAGTCGTATTTTGAGTGTTGGTGGCTCACTTGAAAGTGCAGTCGTGTAGATGATGTACGTAGTGAGATTGAAATCTCTTCAACAATGTAATTGATACAGTTTGTTTTTGTGCCTATCCAAGTGGGTCGACTCCCTTTTGCAGCAAAGTCCCGCATAGAGTCCAAGTGCCGCACAAATACTGCCGACTCACAAGTCGCAAACTCCAAATCTGAGCATCATTCGGCATCGATGCCGGCAGCCAATGTCTGCGCGATTTATCTAGCTGTGAGGTCGCATAAGTAAGACTGATATAGTCTAATTCAAAGGTAATAAGGCCGTGTAAAAAATTAAAACAAAAAAAAATTTCTTCAGACCCTTCAAAGTTTGCAAAATACGCCACTTTATCATACAAATACGCAGAAGACACGGCTTCTTTACCCTTGAATAACACTATAATATGTATTTTTCTAAAGTATTGCGTGAATCTACAGTAATGCCGATAATCCGTGAATCGGAAGAGTCGAGGGGAGGGGGGGGGGGTTCGTTTTTGTTTACTCTTAGGGTGAATCAAGGCCGGCTTACCTACTTCTCACCAAGTACACCATAACGAATTAGCCACCGCTTAACTACTATTCACCTCCCCACATAGCAGACCTTTTTCTTTGTTTTGCAGTCATCGAACACTCTTTTTTGCTGAAGGCTATGCAGTAGGGCGCGTGTGCGGCTAATCCGGCTGTGAGAGCGCTATGAGCACCCTCCTTTGGGGAGTCGGTGCTACCGTCCATCCCAGGGTAAACAGTCGAGACTAGACCCCCCACCACCATATCTATCTCATACACAGATGAAATCATCACTTTCAAGTTGAGAATTGTATGTCTATTGACTACATCATAAGTGGATATGGACTGAATCATCCCACGATTCTCTCTGATACAGACAAGACTAGACAGACCTCCCGTAAAAAGAGAACTCACAAGAAGAATAAATAATTTGAGTATGAACTGCATAACGAACAGTGTCTTTCAGAAAAGAAACATAAGTTTGCTGAACAGTAAACTATAATGAAGTTAAAGGTAGGATAACTACGTTATAGTACAAAATTGTCAGCAACTTTGCTCTGGAATCGAAACTAGTCATCTTCCAGTCAAAAGGTCATACTCGAGACAACTTTTTGTATTGCTCGAGTCTTTAAACTATTTGAATGCCCGCTTCCCCCCCCCACCATTTAAAGACTAGGTATAAATTAGCCTAAAGTGCAGACTAGGCCTATATTTGTTGTCCATTCCTAAAACAGTACAATCTGAGAATAGTATGCGGGTGCAATGCGCGTGTTTAGGTCAGAAAAACAATTGTCACAGCGACAACAGAAAGACATGCTCCCTCTCACTAAACGGATACTTTTTCACAGTTAAACCCAAAAGTACCACAAGCTTAAACATCCACTTCTAGCATTACAACAGTCGCCAAGAGAAATATTGTTTTGGTGCGGCTTTGAATTATTTTGATCTGTACGAAATGTACTGTAACCAAGGGTGGATACAGCACATTTCGTACAGAACCAGATTTGAGAACAAAAATGAGTTAAACACCTTATCCTATATATCAAAATCCTGTTAAAAACTGCCCATCACCTTACATACCTAAACTAATCTTTGGAATAAACTATAAAAATTAAGTTTCCAAACTCCGAAAGAACCGAAATAGTTTGTACCAACGGGAAATATAACTCGAATAGTCCAATTCTGAGCGATTTTTGATGCTATTCTTTTCAAAATCCTCCATTTTTCTCAGAATTTCTTTAGGTGAAAACGAACGCACGTGCCTTCTCTGATGCACTAGACGAACGGTTTTTGGTTCACCCGAGTTTCGTTTTTTATTATTTGATGACCAAATATGAAATACAAACAACTTCAAAGACATACAATCCGTTCAGTATTTGTTTTTTCAAGTCACAGCAGGCTTGGGAGCATTCAGATCAACTCTGTAACTGTTTGGTTACTGCGAAAAGGAACACGTTTAGAAAACTTGGGAAAATCTTACCAAAAAGCTTCAAAGAGTGTCTTTAAATGTTAAACATAATTCGGGTTAGCTGTTACAGACTATCTCACTAGTAAAGTTATACAAGAGTAATTCATTAAATGAACTATCAATTCAGAAATTGTTCAGTGGAAGAGCAAAAAACATTGCCGAACTCTTCACCCTTTTACGCACCGCCGATCATTCCTATAGTTAGTGTTTGTGTTTCAGAAAAAATTGCCCCGCGAGTGCCGGTTTCGCCAGGATCCGGAAGCTAAACTGTTATTCTCAAAGGTTTGTTGGAAATATAATGTTATAATGAAACGAGAAATAAGAATAGATCAGATTTGTTTAAGAACAGGATACATAAAACCAGTAAATAAGGTAAACAGTCAACACAGCTTCGAATAAACTTTGAATGAATAACTGTATAGGTAGCAATGCCAACGCTATTTTTTTAAACTTGGAACTTTCTACCGAATTTGGTCTTTTTCAATAGCTAGACTGTATAGAATAAGAATATTTTGAAAAAAAATATAGTATAGGAATGATTAATTGATTAATACCATCTTGTGGGATGTTTAAACGATAGTATACTATTATAAATTAATAAATATTAATTTTCCGTAATATACGCAAAATATGCTTAATGATAGTAGCAAATTTGTTTACTGTTTGGAAAGGAACCAACAGACTACCCCAACCCCCCCCCCCCCCTTAGATAATAGGGATATCATAATCATTCTTAAAACTACAGTAATCTTCAGGTTCCCTTTGAGACATTAATGGAGAACGCAGAAGTATTGAATCCATTGGCTGACGGGGGGCAGCAGGAATACGAGAAGTTTATGCAGAAACTGAAGAAGAACTTCTGATTTGTTATTCAAATACGCATTTCCTGAAATAAGTATATAAATATTGTTTTATGCTTAATTTATAAATATTATTCCGTACTCTCTTTCTTTCTCGAAATGACCCACACGGTTCGCAGTGAACCTCAAAATAAATCACCTAAAGGGCTCAAAAGTGCAATTCTATTTCTGTGAGCTCAGAATGATTTCCGAATCGGCAGTGAGCGAGCGAGTGCGAATTTAGCTCCTGACCCCCCACGAAGCGAATGGACCGCCCCTTGGCCGTATACAAAAAGGACTGTGCGAGGACCAACCCGGTATTAAATGCTCAAACTGATTGTCTCTCAGTATAGTCTTAGGATTATATAAGTCTTGATGATTTGTACTAACAGTCATTATTTAATAGTTGAGGGGTTTCCTGATATTCGCATTGAATAGAGTCTTATGGTACACATACATTTATACCTTATCTCCTTAATAACTTATTCAATAATTTTGTATTTCCTAATACTTAATTTATCTAAGTTATATTTTGGACTAGATTATCAATTATCTTCGAGCAACCTGCTGTACCGTCGGCAAACATATAAAACAAATAAAAAAGACTGCTCGGCGCGTGCTCCTTAACGCCGCTGACCACCGCTGAGAACGCGGCTGTAGACTTCATTTTTTATTTTCGTTTATTTATACGATTGATTATCTCACTTTTAATCCTAAAAAGAAACTCACGGGTGTTTTGTTAATCAGTTTACCGGCTTACTTTCAGTAATCTTAAAATCGGTCAGCTTCTTTTCAAAATGAACCAGCTCATTACTCAAGCGTCTAAAAGTTCTTTCAACTTGTTATATTTTGTTTTTTAATTTTACTTCAAAAGATTTATGTATCTTCGGAGTAGTAGTTTAATATATAGTCTGTATTGAAAGATAGCCTTTTAGCGTAGTATCGCGGGATCAGCGGTGTTAAATATAAATAAATGAAAAACTTCTTCCACAGTACATTTATTTCTATTAACGCTGCCTTACCCAGGATGCTTCGCTGGTAACTCAGCTTTTGACTAAGACCATATCTGACTAACCCTTGCACTTTGGGCTCTTAGTGCAGAGATCCACTCATAAAACTAGTTGTGTAGTCAGAACTTATTTGCGTCTATTTACTCAATAATAAAATCAATCCAAACAAATAAGGTAGTTTCGGAAACCTACAACATCAATGATACAAAGAGTCACTCTTGATCTTTATTCACAGCAGGTTATCTACATCTGATTCACACTTGGTGGCCGGGACCACCCAGTCTATTATCCCCTACGGCAACTGGTCTTCGCATCATGCACAAAGAATAAGTTGTTTGCTTTTAATGAGTCAAGCGCCTTGTGTTTCTTGTTTATTTGTGGGTGGTCTTTTGGACCTCCCAAGGTGCCACATATGAGCGCTGGAATAACACCAAATATCACTTAAAAGTCCACCCATCTAGGAAAATACCGAATACCCTTTGCCGTGAAGTTTTGTAGTGTACTTTTTACGTTTTCTTTATTTACTTAGATTTTGTAACTGAATATCCCGTATCTTTCAATACATCCGGGTAGTAGCTCTTTGTCATATTAGTACTGCATCATTTAGCGGGCCGGGGCCAATATTTTTTACAGAACAGCGCCGGTATCAAGCCTTCTCACTTCTGAAGCTAATATTTCTAATCTTTTTATTCTTAAATTATTTCTTTTAAATTCTTTCTTCCAGTCAAAATGCGCTCATTATGGCTCGTTTTTCTATTACTCTCACCTACATTTTTGCTCGCTACAAAAGTGAAGTTGTCTAAGATGAATGATGATAATTTGGTAAGTTTTATATTTGTATTTGAAGGACCAACGGCTAAACTATTGGTTTTTAAATGTTTTTGAGTAGGGAATAATATACATTAAGCAAAAGCATTTATATATTTGATTATATTCAATCAATAAAAAGATTATTTTAGTTTTTTGACCGAAGTATTCCCGAATACGAGACGGTTTTAACCCCAGTTGACTTTGATATGGGTGCAGCTCTGTCAGAGTCGCTTCAGTATGCGTCCAGCGATATATTTGAGTCAGATGCCATGTACAGCAAGACCAGATTCGAAGGAGATATTGCTAATGAAGGAGTCAGTACTTGTTTATTATTAAATTTATGAATAATATTAATTAAACAAAACGGGAATGGGTGGCCCCATTTTCAAAAGTAACGAAGCTTGCGAGTTAAGCAGCTTCCACGATGCGAGCTCAGCATCCTGTGGGAGCAACAGTGTTTTATATAAATTAGTGGAAAATCAATGGACTGTTAGCCTTTTCTTTAAAAGCACTTCATTTTTATTTAACTCCAATTTTCCCAGCATACTACGCTGGAAAACTAGACCTTCATACAGACAATAGCATAACAAATTTCTATAACCTAGCTCTACGGTTTAAAAATTAATGGTTATCCTTTAGTTGAATGCTTCTACAATGGCTGAGTTCTTACACGCTCAAATAGCTTCCTCAACCTCTGAAACGCAGTACAATGCAATCAAGAACCCCCATCAATTGTGGAAAAATGGAAGAATCCCTTACACAATAAGCAGTCAATACAGTAGTTACAGGTAGCATCTTTATTTTTAAATTTATTATTTGGTCTTAGAATCTTTTTTATAGTTTAGAGAAGATTGAAAAAGTAAAACCATTAACGTAGTTCAACATTTCATCCCGTAGGATTTCTAGTGTAAATATTAAAGTTTTTAAAAAAATATCTTCCTGGGTGGTTTCACGTGTATAATTTGGATTGTTTTGCGTGTTTACTGTGCGTGTGTTATTTCCAAGTGGGCTGATTGTTGAAAGGAGCTTTATGCTTATTGTTAGAAGGGATACTATACATACATAGTGAACCACAATATACCGCTCAAGCGAAATCACTTCAAAAAAAAAAAACCGAGACGAAAAACGAGCTAGCTCAAACTAGTGAGAACTTCCAGAATTGGATAGCGTAAATATTTTGTAAACGATAGTATTTTGCAAGATTAAAGCTTACTCGGTCTGATTAAAAATATAAAAGCAAATAGGTATATATCCTTTAAAACTTTATATATTCCTAGAATGACCACCGGGATAGAAAACATATTTTACAATTGAGTTTTAGATCCATAGACTAAAATATGACATCGGTTATAAGAAATCTTAGCAAATTATTTGTATGTTTCAGTCGCTCATTGATTGCTGCATCTATGCAAGAATATGCTCAACATACATGCATTCAATGGGTACCTAAAGAGGCCAATGATGTTAACTACGTGTACATCTACCCCGATAGAGGATGCTACTCCATGGTCGGAAAGATGGGTAGGCATTACTTATAGTTAGTCTAGAAAGTTATAGTCATACTCAAGACGTTGGAGAGTGTTACCAAAAACCCGTTGAAAACGAATCGAAAAGTTCCAAAAAACGAAAATTACCAAGGTAACAGTCCATCATTACTCTAAAATCAACTATATTATTGCTCAAAACTATAGTAAATAACTTTATGTTCTGAATTACATTCCATATATATGTATCCGTAGAAAAACCTATTTCAGGTGGTAAACAGTCGCTGTCACTGGGTTCTGGTTGTATTCAAAAAGGTATCATTATCCACGAGCTTATGCATGCCGTTGGATTCTTCCATGAACAATCAAGAACAGACAGAGATGATTTCATCACAATCTTATGGAACAACATTCAGCCAGGAATGCAAGGTTAGTAGACAAAGTTTGTTATTTATATATAGTTGGGGCACGGGACCCCGAAGTTGGAAGCTTCGCATCATAAGCTAGAGATTGATGGTTTGATTCCCCAGAAAAGAGAATCCTCAGCAACCTATGTGCTTTGCTATGGATTTGTGGCTTCTAAATGCTAATTAGTATAAAAACATATTTAATCCACTTCTTTTAGGTCAATTTGAGAAGTACGGCCACGGAACCATTCAGAGTCTAGGAACTAGTTATGATTACAGTTCTATTATGCATTACGGTGGAAAAGTTTGTTAAAACATCAATTCAGTAAAATCATATTTTAAATATAGGCCTTCTCTCGAAACGGCCAGCCCACAATGGTTCCTAAGCAGAAAAATGCTCAAATCGGACAACGTGGAGGCTTTTCGAAGACGGATTCCTTCAAAATCAATACTCTTTACGGATGTCCCACTACTCCTGGTAGGTAGATTCACTCCCATAACTTAAGTTTTAGGCCACCCAAGAAGTAAACTGTAAGTGATATTTCAGACAGCAAGGTTCTGACAACAACAAACGCTCCTTCTGGAACGTCCGGAACAACTCCTTCTCCAACCAATGTTCCTATCTATCCATCACCTCCCACATTGCCACCTCCACAGCCGATTGTGGTGACAGTACCGGTGCCGGTTCTTGTCTGCAAGAACACTAGAGGCGACTGTGACAATTTAGCCCAAGAAGGTAGACCACCTACATTGAAAACCACCTTAAACCTTTTAATATTATAGGATGGTGTACTAGAAATCCCGGCTGGATGAGAACGTATTGCCCCATTTCGTGCGGCTTCTGCAAACCACCACCAACAGGTACGCGTGGTTTAAATTTATAGACTGATTGAAAATCTTCTGATTTTGCGTATTTTTAATATTTTATCTGAACAAAAGTTTTGGTGAAATTCCTTTTTTGAATACCCTTAATGATCAAAAATTTCAGCGCCTACCGCGGCTCCGACCGTTGCCCCAACTCTCGCTCCAACAACCATATCACCTACGGCTCCTCCAGCGCCACCAACCCTGCCACCCACCTTGAAACCACAACCAGGCGGGGAGTGCGAAGATCTGAGAGTAGACTGCGTGCAATTGGTGCAACAAAGGTAACATAAATAAACAAGCAACATTTAGCAAGGAATGGAAACGGGCCACCCCCTGCATTTAGATATAAACGGAAGATCTCATTTATTCAGACCGCGATATATCCAGCAACAATTTCGAAATGCTAAAGAGTCGTAGGCAATAGTAGTCATATTCTGTTATTTTATGTTGTAGTAGTACTTAATTAGACGCACACAAAGTTTACTATTTTATGAAACTGAAAGTTTTCTTTAGATATTGTCATCTATCACAAAATTTTATGAAGAGTTACTGTGCATTGAGCTGTGGTTTCTGTTTCAAACCACCACCCACCGAGATACCGGCCCCGCCAACCCTACCTCCCATTGTGCCGACGATGATCACAAGCGCTCCAATTATCAGATTTACTGCCAGGTAGGTCTAGTTTTATAAAAACCCAAATAAAAATAAAAAATCTTTAATTTAACAGTCATCTCATTTATTCATATAACTCTTATCTGATTTGAAGATCGGCTGAATGTCACTAGAGTATGCTGAAGATGGAGTGCTTTGCGCTAATTTGTTTCTAAAAAGCGCGCCCAAATCAACCTGCGCATCCAATGGCGTCCAATCATCCATTAAATAAGATAATCTGATAACAATACACATAGTAACACATGCCGGATTTGTCACGTTCGCAATTGAACCAATTTAACATTTTGCTACTTAATTATTTTGAATGACCTAAGTAGTTTGATATTATTGAATCATCAATCCGTTACACTAACAGAAGAACGGTCCGGAGTCGGGGTTATTCGTGCAAGACCGAAAATTTGTTGGTTTGGGCCTGGCCGGCCCCTGAACACCCCTGACAGAAGCAGCAAAAAACTGAAAGTTCGGTTGAAACTTTCTTAAAACAATATAAACCTTGTGGTTTTCATACTAAATTTGAATTTGATTACAGTACCAGATCGCGTCCCGAGATCCCACTGCCGACTACAACGGTGCGACCGGATACGCAGACACCAGATGCACCCCCAACACCGCATCCCTGTAAGGACAAGAAACACTTCTGTATGCACTGGAAGAGTGCCGGATTCTGCGAGGGAATATTCCAAAGTTATATGAAGAAGAACTGTCCAGCCGCCTGTGGATTCTGTTAATGCCACCTTATCGACCCTGGTGGTCTATTTTATAACAAAAGGTCTATTCTCAGACTTCATATATCTCTTTGTTGTAGTAGTTAACTACAATACTTTGCAGTATGTCCGATTTTGTGGACCACCCTTACGTTTATGTGTATTTGTCAAATTTGTTACCGGTGATGGTCGTCTTTCACATTATCATATTTATAGTGTCATTTGAAATTCTACAGCTGATCTATACTTTTCTTTGAAATGAAACATTCAACATATTTATTCTATTTGTAAGATTACAAAACTATTCTGTCTAATAAACTGTCAACGTTCCCAATACGACAATATATAGTGTCGGTCTTATGTGTAACGAAAATTGACAGCGCGTCCACACTACCGGCCACCACTTTTAAACACAACAAAAATATACACAATTCTAGTGTTTACAAACATCTAAAATGCAAGTATTTAAATAGAAAGAAGCCTAATTAAGTTGTATCTAGAGTTGTCTTACAGGGCGACATGTTTAATGTTCAAGTTCTCTATAAATATACCTGAGGTTCTCCGGTACCGTATTTTATCCAAAACTTGAGAGACAAGTCTTATGACATAGTAGCCGACTCTCGCTCTATCACCGTTAACTGACTGTCTGACTCTAGCCTAACACATCCAGATGTTTCAAAGTGTAAAAGGTATGCGTACTATAGTTAATTGCAAGTTTATAAACCCCATACAGTAATCAATAACCCAAAACCTAGAGCAGCAAAGAATGCTTAGTAAACTATCATATTTAAAAGCTGGAAAACTAGTAAAAAAACTAAACAGTTTTTCAAACGCCACTTTTTTGCCACCAAAATAGCCACTTAAAAAATATCTGAATAAAAGTTGGGAAGTAAGCAAAGCCGAGTGAAAGCATATACTGTAGCAATGAATCATCATGTGAGGTCTACTTAAAAACTTGTAATATTCGAAAATGTTCGTCGCAGAATGGGTTTGTCAGTGAGTCTATCGGTTGTCGGGAAGGGCTGGCTATATGGCAAACGGGAAAGCGTGTTTACCGACCGCGCCGCAACCGCCGGCGCACCACCATTCGAAAAAGAAGGCTTGCCTCTGGCTACTATTCTTAAAATAATTCCTCTTTATATTTAAAATAGGTTTATATTTTTTAATAAATATATAGTCTGAATATATTTGTAAAGGTTGGCAGCGAAATTGACTCAAAAGCTTTACTGCCCACCAAGTAATATCGACCGGTATCGTCAGTAGTATTTAAAGTGAAATAACATATGATTTCTTTTTTTGAGAGAAGTTCCGTACAAGCTGTATTAATTGTTCTTTTTCGCATTTTTTTCTGTTACGTTACAAAATTCTGTAATTATTTTAAAGTATACAGTTCTTTATTAGTTTTTTCTAAGCATAACGCAATCGCCACGACCACCTCATAGCTAAGGTTTACCCATCGATTCCTTTCGATTTTACTACTGTTGAAGGGGATTTGAGCTTAAGCTAAGTAAAATACCAATAAATAAGTTATTTATATTTTTTTATATTCTCATTCATAAAATCTCGGTTCATACTATTACAAATTGCTGTGTGGTTTGCATTAGGGCGCGAAACACTAGTTTGAAGTTAGTATGATCTTTTTCTAATGGGACATTATGAATGAACAAGCTATTTATTCTTATTTTCATACTCTAAAATATTTTACATTTATTTTAATTTTATCACTGTATTGTAGTACTTTTTACAGGGTAATCTCTATATTTATGTTTTCTTGACGAATAATCAAAAAATATTTTCTGATATGTCTCGAAGTTAGTTTTGTTTAATTTAAAGTTGTGGAAATATATATAACCTTATTACAAATTGGCTTTTTTTACTCATTAAAATATTTATTTCACGAAATTGGAAATACCGGACGTTCCATGATATCAATACTTTATTGTGATTTTGTTATTATAAAAAGAACGCCAAGTATTATAAAATAACCAAATTAAATAAGTAACTCTTATATTATTAATTATATTTTCAGTATCCGACCTCACTTGTAACGAAACAATGAGTGATGATGCGGAAAGAGGAATAGTATCGGTAAGACAAGGACCACCAACAAAGTTAACTAACTTAATATTACAGGGTTCCAGCTCACTATCTCGCCGATATCAGTTGGCTCCGACTCAGTCGCCTGGAAGCTTCCGCGTAGCACAGCCAGTATCACGATACACTGCTACTAGTGTTGGAAAGGTGTGTTATATAAATTAATACTATCATTTACTTCCCTGGAGGTTAGAGACTTTCCATTATATTAATAAATTAAACTATGCAACTCTGCTAGGCTCCCCAACGGTGGTGTCCTGCCCGGAATCCTTCTACAACATTAATAGTAGAGAAAACCATTAAAATTTATACAAATTAATACACCAGTCAGTATAGCACCCAATGTGCGGAGTTCCGTAATCCATCCACGTTCCATACTTTTAGAAAAATGGAGTTTCGCACATACCTGGAACCACCGTTCTAGAAAACTAAACTCTTTTTAAAAATATAATACCACCCCCATCAAAGGAGTATATGTTTATAAACTATTGTAACTGTGGTTTCTAGATGTGCACAAATCATTTTCCTACCACAGTAACCTCCTTATTGCAGCCTGGAGCTCGTGGTGGTTACACAGTCGCTAGTACGAATAGATCCGCCACAAGTGCACATACGGTATGTTTCATCTTATCAGTTCCCCACTCTCAAATTGCGAATTATATTATTTTGTGTAACAGACCCGTTCCTTAGATAAAGGACTTGCAGATACACCGATCGTATACAGTTGCTGCAGCACAACCTCACTTGTCACAAATCAACTCTTCTATAAATAATGTTCAGTTATCCACCTCCCAAGCTCAACAAGCTACGGCCAACCGAATAATGAGAACTCGTGAGTTGCTCAGTATCACTTATATATATATTATATAATATTATATTATTATTATATATATAAGTTTAAATTTAGACCCGGTGCCTGATCCTGGGGATTATGGACTTTATCCCCCGAACGTTGTGATGACGCATAACCAGGTTGTGCGACCTTCAGTAAGCTCCAGGTACTTTTGAACATATATATTTATTAATATTGTATTTATAATTCAAGGGAAATACATGGCGAACGTGTTGTGAGCAGTAGAGCTGCTTATCGGGTTGAGCGGCCTCCGTCCATTCGGGAAGAAAGGGTCTACCGACAGGAGCCAACTATAATGAGAGAAATACTCCGCGAAGAGATACCTCAACCCCAGATTGTACATCGAGCACACGGCGTTGTCCCACAAACCCACCCACAACAACAACATCAGCCTCAGATGAATCTGTACATAAATTCTATGCGGTAGGTATTTAATATAAATATTAAGTAGGATATAATTATAAATGTATTTTTAGTTTAACGCAACCGCCCGCCCCACAGGCAACCGCTAAGATAGGAGTAGGCGCCCTGCATTCAGTCCAGCAGATGTCTAAGAACTCGGATAGGTCTAATAGCTACAGTCCGTCGGTTAGAGCGTACTCCACAACCCCATCGGGACTACAGAGAACCGTAACACCAACCACGGTAAGTCAAAACTCTTATATTATAATCGAATTAACAAGTAAAGCGGCCGTGTTAAAAAAAGTAAGCACCCATTTTCTGAGCAGATAAGACATTCATCTTTAAGTTCAAAACATGATCACTTTTTTCTTCAAACTAAAAATATCACATATTTATTTTCTTTTCAGAGTCATCCTACGAACCCCAGTCGATTCACACCTGTCAACGGGAACTCTGTACAACCGTCCATCGTCAGGGTAAGTTACACACTTTTATCTTAGTAATCTTAACTATTCATTTTAGCCCGTCCCAACAACACCGGCTCGAATTGTTCAAAGTCACGTCGCAAACCACGGTCTGTTACAGCCACCAACAAACCCAATGACTCATGCCATACCGGATTCTCCGACTCCTGTACAGCAGTTTATGAACCTCCAGAGGACGACCACCACTCAGTCACCTAGACCTTCTATTCTTAGAACACCGGGCTCCGCCGCAAAAAGAAAGCTGGCTCTAGCTGGTCTGGAGAACACTAGTTGCACAAATGGAAACAACTCAGCTCTAAGGTAAGTGCAATTTAATTAATTTGTATAAGTTGCTATTACAATATATGTATAGAAAGTAATAAAAAAAGTGTTTTTAAAAAAAGTGTTTATTGACCTGTAATCGCACGTATCACACAAATAATTGGAGATTTCTTCGGCGCAGGGTTGCGGCA
>JAQGAV010001917.1:0-18092 GCA_034691345.1 Phasmarhabditis papillosa
GTGAGAAAAAGACAACTAGACCGGGAAAGATGGTACAAAGGGAGAGCGTGCATTGGAGGACTGACTGTATGCGGGGAGACTGACTGTATAAAACATATTGTGAAACGAAACTTATATTAAATTATAGTGGAACTGAAAAATAAAAAGGCCGTGTTAGAAAATATTTTAAAGCTGATCGCGCAGCACTTTTGCCATCAAAGTTTGCTCGGTATCACAGGCGGGGCGCAGTATTACAAAAAAGAATGTACTTTTGGAGAAAACACACCACGTGGACCGATTTTACATTCATTTTATATAACACTGCGCCCTGCTCGCGATTCCGCGCAGGAAACCTAGGTCTTGAGATGGACTATATATATTGACCATGACAAAAGTAATAGTTTAGATTTTCGCCGGCCGGCGCACCTACTTTATTCTGCTTATACCAATTGCCTATTCTGTATATTTTGCGTTTTTTACAGAACCACTGTTGTTTAACTCTGACAAACAGGCTTGGTTTTTTGATCCATTCATTCTGAATCGTAAGGAGGCAGACCAGGTACGTCAGAAGTTACAGGGGTAGAAATTTTTCGGAAGCCAGCCAGTTCCCACTCCCGACACCCCATAGTTACTCAATTGACGCCTACTCTATTCCGAGAATTTCAGATCAAACAATGAATTTTCAAACTTTTGTAACTCAAAATCGTAAATGTTTTTGCAAAGTGTGAGATTTTCAGTTTTGAACGTAAAAAATTTCAATTTCGGAAAAACAGAACAAATTAGCAGTTTGATTTGTTAACGGTAAAAATCATGAACATATTTAATGGGGGGGGGGGGGGGGGTTACACAAAACTTGTAAGGATCTAACTAGTATTTAAAGAAAGCTTCTTTATTCATTTCAAGAAACATGAGATCACATATATTTGTAGCAAAGATGTGAGACGAGTGAGCTTCAGGATGCGGGAACTCGAGAGCAAAGCTCTTAGGGACGTGAAGATTCTTGGGGGGGGGGATTCGACCCATAGTTCTCTAGCTTATAAAACGAAGCTTCTAACCACTGTGCCACATCAGCTCATAATATAAACCTGAATTAATAAAAACATTTTAATATTTTTCAGATCCACAACATTCCCCATACTGCTAACAATCTGCTAATTGTTATGTCAACTTGTGCTTTATACGGAATTCTCTGCTGTATTTTTATAAATAAACAGCTTGGTGGAACCAATAAAAAAGTGACATGGACGCAAAAATCGGTCAGTTGCGCTAGATAAATTATCTTCAGATCGTTGGGATTAGAAGCCTGAAATATCTAAAATTACGAATATAGAGGTGTCAGTCATATAGTCTATAACAAACAAAAGACCGCAGAGCGCGGTGGTATACAAAGGCTTCCGCAATTGCGTATTTGTCTTTTCCCCGACATGATACAAAATAAAAATAGTACAATAACATCTTTCCGACAACAAACAAACAATTGCCCATCGAACCATATGAAGGACGTTTAATTTTCCCACATAACGAGCGATTTTACAAACCTTACGCAACACCGCGTAATTCAGTCTTTTATTGCTATGGACTATAGCAATATTCATAATATACCAGTGCTTTAAAACCAATACTATTTAAGCTCTAGCTTCCCAAGATTTTTGTACATAGTTAAATGTGCTTTTTTGGTGTGATCTGGCAAAGATATCTAGGGACGAGCCCATAACATTAAGAAACACGATTATCCACCGCAAATGCACAACAAAGAGTTTTCTGCGATTCTGGCAATAAATTGTCTTTATAGTAGTCAGTGTCGAGAGCTAGGCTTCCAACGCAGTTATCTTAGGTGGCAGTGACTTGTATAAAATGAACGGAAATTTGATGGATTGGATGGTTTTCCTTCAAAACTGCATTCATTTTTGTTTAACATAACTTCTATCTATGATGCTGCGCTCTAAACCTAGTACTTGATAGAGACTATTATTATTATTATTATTATTATTTTTAAAGAGTAATTTATTTCCTGTAATCGCACATATCACACAATAACTATAGATTTCTTGGGCGCAGGGTTTCGGCCATTCATTCCAGAATCTTCTGAACAGAGACGGCTCCTTTCTAACATACAACCTTCGGGTGCACGAAACATGAGATAAATAAGCTACTGGTTTCCAAAACCTTCTGTATATACTATACCACAAACTACATTATTATTATTCAAAATACTAACCAAATCCAAAAACAGAAATATAATAAGGAATTGAATTAACTAGAGTTCATTATAGGTTCTGGTTCAGTGCAGTGCAATCTGTATGGCTAATCTAATTGCCGCATTGCTATACGTCTACATGCAATTCTTTGTAACTCCAAAATGGCTGATATTATTTGGACATATTTGTTGGCAAGCAGGACATGGTAAATTATAGTTAAGGGGTTTCCAAAAACATTTTTTTTCAACAACTAGAACAACTAAAGAAAGGATTGGAACGGGCCGGCCCTGTAGAATTGAAGAATTTCGAAATATCTTATTTGTTGATGGTCTGGTCGTTTACGATAACACCGGGCCGGCCCGAGAAATTGCAACTCCTGAATCTAACAAAGTATTGTAGTAAGCTTTAGAATATGGAACATGAGTCAGAGCCAGGGCTGCATATTTTAAAGGCCGGCCCAGGTCCACATTTTAGAGGCGGAGCTAGGCCGGCCCTGGCCAGACAGGCTTGTTTGGGCCTGTGACGTCACAATTTTACCGAAACCTTCATCAAACAATATAAAACATTTACTTCTACTCAATTTTAGCATGACGATTAAAAATTAGGCTTTTTCCCCATCAAGAACCATCTTGTGAACTAACCACAGAAAAGTAGCAGGCCGGTCTATACGCAGCAGGGGTTAGAGGTAATAACAAATATATAGTGTAGTTCTAGAGAACATCCATTCTAAGGAAAAACTCCAATCCCTCTTTCCAGGTATTCCCGCTTATGTTTACCTCTTGATGAACAGGACCATCCAAAAAGAAGTGTTCATTTTATTTGGTTTCAAAAAGAAGGAGAAAGTAACTGCATTCTCCATATTTCCGTCCGGCTCAACACATCGAAGTCAATCTGTAAAATTTAAATATCCATAAATACCATCAACGACCTTCTTTGAAGCTTAATTGTGTATACCTATAGTCAAATTCAAAAATAATGAGGCTGTGTTAATAAGCAGGAGAGTTGCAATATTTTGTCTGAGTAAGGCAGATCGAAAGCAAGTTGGCAATCTGCAGATACCGCGCGCGTAGAATTCAAGCAGGAGAAGTGTTAAAAATAACGAAATACGCAGCATACACGGCCTCATACATTTTGAATCTGACTATATTTAATTGCTGGATGCGTGTAACTTGTTGTAATAAACGGTTCAGGCAGTGTTTCCCAAACTTACAAACCATTCAAGGGGTAAACGTAGGGCAATAACATAAAGGTATAGTCGGATTCAAAACGAATAATGGAGAGTAGAAAATTATTTACAAGGCAAGCGCAATTGCGTACAACCATTTTTGGCTTGAACATTATTTTCTACACACCATTTTCGTTTTGAATCCGACTATAATCTACTTCCAAAGAAGGTCATCATGTATTCCGGCACTTTCTAAGTTCTCTACGGCAAGTTTGATCGACTACATGTGAGGTGTATTCCATGCTGCGCCACGGGCAAGATCGGGCCTGGCCCATTCAGCAGTACTGGATAAAAGTGATAATATGGGGCAAAATAAAGGTGCTTGGACGTATTATTATGTAAATTCCCTATTTTGTAGTATCTTCTTTCTGACTACATCTCAACGGGCCGTGCAAACATTTCAGAAATCTTTTCAAAGGTTTTCCTCTTGGTGACTGTCAAGTGACTATCTTTTAATTTTCACATTGTAGATATATCCAATATTTGGCTATAGATCGGCACCCCATATAAAGACGTGTACCAAACCTAATTTGTATTCAGTATAAATAAAATGAATATTTAATAGATATGAAGTCTGCTACACAAAACACAACTACTGTATTCATACAGTTTCCCAGAGCAACAATGCTTATACCGAGCATAGTGTTGATTGGTAAGTCAACCTTCGTTTGTTATAATTCATAGCAAACAAAAACTGCAGTGAACGGTGTTGTTTGAGGTTTCAAAAATCGCTCGTTCTGTGGCAAAATTAAACTTTCGTTATATGGTTAGGTGCGCAATTTGTTGCTTGTTGTCAGAAAAATAGTATTGCGCATTTTATTTTGTATCATATCCAGAAAAAGACAATTACGCAATAGCGGAAGCTTATGTATACCATCGTGATCTGAGTTCTTTTATTTGTCTGAGACTATATGTTGCAGTTTGGTTCAAACTATTTTTACAGTTGTATATCATAGGTAGAGACCGGCAACCATCCGAAAACTGTTGGATTTTCCAAAATCAAAAACGTATAATGACTTGCTTAACACTTTAGTTACAGAGTTCCAAAAACAGATTTGCAAAAACTTAGGTTGGCGCTGAGTTATGAAGTTTTTTATACGAGACTCTCTGTTTTTTTTTTTTTTTTGTTTTTTTATTGTTTTTTAAATGTCCATTTATCTTTATCCGCAACCCTTTTACAGCTCTTTGAATACACAATTTGCAGTCCGGGAAATTGCATTCAAATTGAAGGCGGGTTACTGTAATTGGAACCAACTTTGAGGGGTGCGCGAGCGTTGCAGAGGGGGCGTGGCCGCCGGTCTCTAATCATAGGTCATGCAATTTCTCAGGCCAGACCTAATAAATTCAGTTTATTAGTTTTGTTAGACCGAAATTTGGTACCCCTGTTAGGTTATCAGACAATTGAAGCTAAATATCAGATTCTGATTATAATTTTAGTTTTCCTTGCTAATACCGGATTAGCTACAGCTAGCCGTTTTGATAAATGCCATGACGATAAAGCTGGGAGAGAAGTTATGGCAAAAGGGCAAGTTTAAGTTTGGGAAATGGAGTACTGATATAGATATTTGTTAAGCAGACCTCTTAGAGCCGGACCGGGCCCGAGGTCTGCTAAACAAATCTACCAACACCTGGGCCGTGCCCAACGGTAAAAAAACAAAAGTCAGAAAATAATCTAAGGGCTCAAATATAGATAAGGGTAGACCCTTATAGTGTGTTTTTAAGAAAGTGTGGTACGGACGGGTTCGAGTTTTTGACAATAACTGGGGCCCGGCCCATTTGAGAGGTCCGTTGTGTAATAGTAACTCTATGTATTTATGTTTACTGTGAACTTGATTTCGTAAATATGAATATCAACCGAATGAACAATATTTAAAAAAACCGTTTTTGCCTAACAATTTGAGACACCAAAAATGAAGAGTTTACGTTGATGCATTAAAAACTCTCTTTTTTCATAGATTGTTCGGAATATGGTTGTAGCGAAAATTAAAAAATATATAAATATAAATTTGTACCCGAAGGAATACGAACCATCCGCCTCTAACTCATAAAAAAACATTTAAACCAACATTTTTCAGCTGTTTTGCATTATATGATATCAACTCTAAGAACGGGGAATGTTTCGAAATTGTTCTTCAAAGTAGGAAGATAGCCACCAACAGTACAGACTATCCAACTCAACATGTGAGTGAAATCTACGCATTGAAATAAGATACATTCAATAAGGGGCCGGGTCTGTTTGCTCACTTTTTGATAGCGTCTCTGAAGTGAACCGACTTCATTCCGGTCGGTTTTCACACTTAAAAAATATTTGTGCAGGCAATTGTTAAATAGTGCGTGACTATGACTGACTGAATATTGTAATAATAATAATAATAATAATAATAATAATAATAATAATAATAATAGTTATTGCCAGAATATTGTAATGTTAATGATTATAAAGTTAGTAATATAATTAGTCACATAGTTTTCTAGAAAGGGAGAGGCAGTCATTTTGTCATCCTTGAAAAGTCGTTGTCAATTAGTTAGAGACCGGTAACAAACGATGTGCAATTTTAAGGGCTAAGTGCTCAATTTAAAATGAGCAAAATAGTTATATTCATTGATATAAACTAGTTGTATCAGAATAAATAAGCTAGATGTTGTGGGGTACATTGCAACATTGACTATTCCGCGTTTTCGCGCGCAATTGCTCTGCTGTGCTCTAATAAAATTTGTAGTTATACCGTATACCCTTGCATAAGCCTTGTCCGCAAACTATAGTGATTTAGTCATGAATATCCAATTAATCAATCAATAATTTTGTCACTTAGGTGAATAATATTCATAGACAGTCATGACTTCTCTAACAATAATGCAGACTGACCGGAATGTGTGTCGGTCGGTTTGCAGAATTATCAAAATGGACAAATCCGACCAATTCTTGGGTTATATAGTCGGCGGACAAATCGCTTGCAGTTAAAGGTCTAATAAGTTAAAACAAGACCATATATCTTTGCTCTAAATTTGTCTAAGCACTCTAATAAGCCCTAAATAATTTGCAGTTCGTACCGTAACCCTTTTCAAGCGATTAGTACACCGACTATATTTCGTCGTTGACTAAAAGCGTGCAATCAGATATGAACCCTTCAATGGTCATTCCCAGTGGTGTGCTTGCCATGTCGAATATAAATAGTCTTGATGATAATTTCAGCCAGAATTGAACGGTTGTTATAAAGAAGATTCACTGGTATATTGTCAATGTACTGGAGCATTTTGCACACACGACGATAAGTTTAACAAGGTAACGTCAAGTTCTTTTCCGTTATTATTCTTAGTTTTCAGCAACTTCTCTTGAAATTCGCTATGGAACTACCAAGCCAATGTATTGACGGCTACACTAAATCCGTTGGTACGTTTCAGCTAGATTGGTATAAACTTATTTCAAGCCAGCAGTTTGGAGAGAATCGTTAATTTAGATGGAAGCTGGTACTAATCGTTTAAAAATTAGTCTCTCTGAAATTCTCAAGCCAGCCCGGCCTGTATTTGGAATATCGATACGGGTCGGAATATTTTGAATAGGGACAAATTCCCATTCCTTTTTGAAAGAAATGTATAATTCGCATATTGTTAAACTCGGCAGATAATTGAAATTCACAACTCTATTTGCTTTATCTATTACTCCAGTGTTATATAGCCAACGGAAAAATCTCATGTAGTTTAAAGGTCTATTTATTATAAGGCGAGCGCACAATTATATCGGTTGCTTGTACATTTTCATTGATTTCCGCGCTCCTTCTAAGTTTTACAGTACACCTCTGCAAATGATTCATCCGTTTACTATAAAAACATTGCTTTGTTCCTAACGAAAAGATTCTTATTTTAGAGAAGTTATTCCCAAACGACTCTGATCCTAAGCCGGTAGTACCAGCTACGGTGGACAAAGAGAAAACAGGAGAATACGAGTTGTGTGACATAGACTACGAGGATGTACCAGTTAAAAAGTAAGATAGGGTTGATGAGATGATGGGATATCAAATAAAAGCAAAATAGCATCGATAATAGTTATCAACTGTCGGGAATGAGATCTCCCTGTTAACCTCGTCCGAACTTGAATCAACACGCTGTGTGCGTGAGACTTATTATTTATGATGTAAGAATAGTGACCGAATGCTTATCGGCCTAAACAGAAGTCTTAAAAAGGCACCTTATCTAAGGCGCAAACACAAAACGCCCAGGCTTTATAGCTGACACAAAAATGACAGGTATCGGTCCCCAAAAAATATATTCTTCTACGCTTTCATTTTATATGTCAAAAACGGCGTTTCTGTTCGATCTTCCATAAAAAGTCAAAAAAAAAAAAACTGATCGAAGTTATGCAATCTTACAGTTGCCTACGCATCTACACTGCAATGAGCGCCAACGGCTGCTATTGGTTAACTGGTTTCAAAGAGAGAACTGGAAACAATGATACACTTCCAATTGTTGTGAGTTGACGAACATATGTTAGCTTTATTATTGGATTATAGTTTCCGATTTTTTCCGACACAATATTTCCGATTTATTATTTCCGACACAGAAATGACAACTAACATTTATTTGTTGATTGTTTTGACGGTCCGATTCTGGCTCAGAATGTGCGGTGCACATTTCACGTTCCGACCCTTCGTCAGCTGCTCTGTCAAGAATAATGAACGCACAGTTTAGGATGTTAAATAATAAAGACTTATTACCGCTTTTATAACAAATAGTTATGCGGCATTTGCATTTTAAACCCAAAATCACCTTTCCAGCCAAGCAGAAAAGGATGCAAATTGGTAGATAGTGAAACGGTAATCTGTCAGTGTATTGGCGTTAGATGTAACCTTGGCACGGAATATGCAAAGGTAAGGTTACAATAAATGACAACCAGTTCCCACTAGATAACCCTGGCACTTTACATCATATGTTTAAACAAAAGATTGTTTCTTCATTTTACGAAACCCGAGATCACAGATATTTGGGTGGGACGAAGGGACCATGGAGCCAATACTCCATTGCACGGTACCTATTCGGGTAGTATTAAAATTCAACATAGGTTTAGCGCTGAATCCTGAAATATTTACAGAAGTTGCCTTTACTATTTTATAGAGTCTTCTGAAACAACTTGTTAGCCAAGTTCCCGATTACTGCAGAGGCAAATTGGAACGATCCATTGGTATGTTTAGGATATAAAAATGACTGTTTCAACTATGTAAATATATTGTTTTCTGGAAAAATCGAGTTTTTTTTCACATTTTAATCATGTAGTGTTTACTGGCTCAACTATGCTTTTCATTTCAGACCAATTTCAACCTGCTGGTCCAAGAAACCCTCCCAGTACTACACCAAAAAGACCATACACAGTTACCAGATTCTGGAATACCACTCCTACACCAAAAACAACTGTTACTCCTAGAACAACTGTGTGGAAGACTACATCCACTTCAGATACAACAACCACTACCACAAGGCCCCCACCTGACAGGACCACCAAAACCACGACTACAACCACAACCACAATGCCCCCACCTCCCAGGACCACCAAAACCACGACTACAACCACAACCACAAGGCCCCCACCTCCAAAGACTACCAAATCATCCACCACAACTACCACGACACCGCAATCTCCGACGACTACCACTGATGTTTCGCCTAGGACCACCACGATTACAACTACCCAATATCCACCTCCCAAGACTACCACAAAACCGACAGTTACTTCAACAACTATCACGACACCGCAACTTTCGACGACTACCACTACTGTTTCGCCTAGAACCACCCGGACAACAGCTACTCCCACTGCGACAATTACGCCAGTGTTGCCTACATCGCCAAACCCTGCTCCAAATGGCTATGTATACTGCTGGAACTCCTTCAAACAAACTTATGAACTTGGGAAAAGGTTATCCAAAAATGAAAAAAATTATACCCTTGATGTCTTGAAAAACGAGTCGTCAATACGGAGAAAATTTGTGTTAACAAAAATTTTGTGTTATAAGCCATTAAGCCTTAAATTTATAATAAAATTTTAGTTGTCACATTTTCTATGTACTTGATGCCTATTGTACTTCTGTTACTGCAACTCATGCTGAGCCAATTAATGAGGTTTGCTATATATATAACACTATTCAATTTAGAATTGGCCCGCTGTCCCGGCCCGGGCAAAAAAAATCGTTTTATGTGAACCTGTCTTTTTCCGGGGCAAAATGTGTTTTTGTCACGTAGTTCATTCTTACAGGTCGGTCCTAGAGGCCCGGCATAAAACAATTTCCACCAAACAAGCTGGGCGGATGCCAAATTTTTGGAAAGTCGTCCGGAGAAAAGTTACCCGTATAAACTGTTAACAGATAACATTTCTACCCAACGGCTTCCAAATCTTGATGAACTAAGAAAACTTGTGCTTAAAAAGGAGTATAATTTAAAAATAATTTTTTTAGAATGTCACTTATGGATGTGTCTACTACGAGGAAATTAACACTATATCTTGTCTTTGTCAGGAAACAAAGTGTACGCAGAAGCAGGAAATTATTATGGTAATTTAGAGTATATTTTGCACTTAAAAGAAGTCTGTTTGAAGGTCTATTTGCGTGATTTGCAAAACACAACTGAATACCAACAGAAGCAATGTGTTGAAAACGCTACTACCGAGATAGGTTAGTTTTTTGTTGAATTTTTTGAAAAATTAATAATAATAATATTTATTCATAATCGATTTGATCACAGGTTGTGAGATCTTTGTTCCGCTGATCCGTGGTTGAAAAATGAATGTTGGAAACCTTAAAAGGGGTTGGGGGCCGCTCTGGTCGGGCCGGAAAAATTCGTACCCCAGGTTGAATCAGAGACAGACTTCTAACCTTAATATCATCATCTACTTTATAATATATGAAACATATATGAAAACGGTTAGCAAGACGTGAATGGTAGTCTGTATCAGAAGCTGAGCTTCCTGCGCAGTTGTTTGGGGAACAGTAGTGTTATATAAAAATAAATTGAAACTCTGTGAATTGTAGGCCTTTCCTTCAACGTACACTTATTTCTGTTAAGCAATTCTTAGCATAGTGAGCTGAAACTTAGCTCTTGCTGCAAACTATATAGTGGTTTCCTTGTGAACAAAACAATAATATCTTAGTTGAAAAATCTAATAAAACTAATTTAGAATCCAAGTTTGTTTGCTCGGAATGCGATCAATTGTTTGAAAAGACTCTCTTAAAATTGTAAGTTAGGGTCGAATAAAATGATTGATTTTAACATGATAAGAAAATATTTCATATTATTTTTGGGTTAGCCAGAGTTAGTTACCGGCCCGGCCAGGCCCGGTCGAATAACCACCTCTAGGGTTAGCTGCCTCTTTGAGATTGAAGCTAGAATGTTCCTTCCAGTTCAATTGTTCGCACTAGTGAAGTTTTCATAGTTCAGTTAGCGAATATTGAAGTTTATTGATCAACGTCAATCAATAGCTATAGTCGGCGTTTTTTTTGCAAGGGTATACGGTACGCAAAGCAATATTTTATTAGAGAGCGACCGAGCGCGATGGCACGCGAAAACGCGGCCTAGTCAATTATTGAGTTCACAACACCATATCTAACATATTTTTCTCGAACCATTAATTTATATCAGTACATATAACCATTTTGCGCGTTGTAAATTAAGCACTCAGGCCTTTAAATTGCTTATCGTTTGAAGGCCGACTATACCATTGCAAGACCATTAGTAAAGAAGGGCATTCAATAAGAAGTAATATACATTCTTACTACACATAGGAGGAATACTGTCGTGTTTAAGGGTATCTGTAACGCACTGCAAGGGTGATTCATACTGCGAGCAAGAATCTTCGATGAAAGAAGCTTTGTTTGGGAAGTAAGTCAGAAACTAGGAAAAGTGTCGTAACGAAAAGATGGTTTGTTAAGTTTTGACAATTTTGGCAGCATAACACATTTGTTAACTACTGAGTGAGCGTCGGAGCAAAAATACTCGTTCAACTTTCTTTATCAATTGACGCTTTGGCAGCATAACACAGTTTTTTTAAAAGCTACAGTAAAAATATTTTTAAAAATATACCATATAATCTAAAACTAATTATATACTTGAAGAACAACTCAATCATATTTCTTCAGACAGGGCGCTTGTGATTCGGTTGTATTCGAAAAGATAAAAGAGGAAGTCATAGGAAAGTAAGTTTACTTGAAATGACGATACTAAATAAATATTTCAGTTATATTGCAATAGTAGAAGAATATGTTGAACAAGACAGAAGAATTGACGAAATCTATGGCAACGTTTCCAGAGTGCTTCAAGGACTGTAAGTGCTTTATTAAAATGATAAATGCGGTTGTGAAATATTTCTGAGTTCGAACTTTTCCACAAATTTAAAAAAAGGCACCTGGAAAAAAAGGGTGAGCCTAGTCACCGATGTTTGTCAAAATCGCTAGATCGCAACGTTACAATCTGGACTTTTTGAAGGATAAGAGTCTAGACTTGTGTACAATGTTAGCCGTTTACAATTATGAGAACCAGTACTATTTCACAGACCATTTTATTGTAACAGAAATTTTTTTCCATTGTACATCTTTTTTAGGCTCAACGGAACCGGTGCTATTTGTGACGAGAAGGACCAAGACTGCATCATTGGTAATCTTAAAACAGCTGTTACATGTTTAGAATGTGATGATGTTTTTAAGGATACGGTGATAGAAATGTAGGTCCTTATTGCTGTCTGGATCTTTGCGTTGGAGTAGTACACTTCCATCGTAAAGTTGGATCGAAATTGATTTACGAGACTCATGATCTCCGGTTCGGTTCGGTATACCGGCCCGGCCCGAAATTTTGAAACCCAAACCGGGCCGGGCCGGCCGGATAACCACCTCTGGTTCGGTAAAAACATTTATACAACCGAAAAGTTGCGTCTTGGAGAAAATCTAAAAACAAGGGTGCGAACGGCCAGCCCCTGGTCAAAATGGAACTGCGGTCCGGGCCATCTGGTGAAATTCCCTCCCATCGAAAAAGATAGAATCGTAATCCCGAAAGCTAAAGTAAAATTAACGTACTGATTGGTATCTTACTTCAGAAGCAGACGGACTGCTTGTATTACCGAAACCTGTGACAAGGATTATTTCACAGCAGTTGATGAAGCAATTGAAGCGAGGTCGGTGCAGAAATGCTATTATTTTCTTACATTCTTTCTAGAAATGGCGTATGTGGTGAGGGATCCTACAACGAACTTAATTCTACTCTGGTGGACTAGTAAGTTTATTACAGGCAATAATATAATATCGGCGAAAAATATTGTTCAACGTTAGGAACACACGGTATTATTTCTATATTTGAATGTAATACGGTGGAGAAGAACTGCTATAGTCGGATTCAAAAGTAAAACGGCCATGTTAATAAGCAGGAGTGTTGCAATATTTTGTCTGACTAAGGCAGAGCGAAAGCAAGTTTGCAATCTGGTGATATCGGGCGCGTAGAATGTCAGCAGGTGCAGTGCTAAAAATGACGAAATACGCAGAATACACAGCATCTTTACTTTTGATTCTGACTATACGGTATATAGTCTATACCTTAGAACTGTTATGAAACTTATTTATTTCCTGTAATCGTACATATCACCCAATAGCTGTAGATTTCTTCGGCGCAGGGTTTCGGACCTGAATTAGAACTTTAATTTTCGAACAAGAATCCCAATTGTTTGGCTACGCTTCAGAGCGGGACAATGAAACAAACCGAAAACGGATCGGTTCACCGGAGTTTCGTGTGATTTTTCGGCACACCGTTTCCTATAGAAAATTTCTATGCACTTTTCCGAAAGCCTATCCTACTTGGAATCCGCCATACTATTCAAAGTTCCAACAATTCTTTGTAACCTCTCATTTAGCATTGATCGCAACCAAATTGATCAGAAAGGAGATTTAGAAAAATTGGAGAAATTCAAAGAATTTTGGCTAGAAAGCAGTCTGTGAGTTTTTGGAGAGGGCAATTGTTCTAGAGGAACGCGTAATAGTTCCGATAGAGTTCCGTTTGGCTTGATAGATCTAGAAAAATGAGTGGAAAGATTACGTTGTTCACTCAAAAAGAAGGGAACCTTGTTTTTAAATGAACATCATTATTATTAGTGTTTATTGCCTACTCTTAAAACATCGTATTTGCAACAAAATACGACTCTTTGCGCCCTAAAGAAAAGGGACACATCATATTCAAATGATAAATGCTTGATACTCCATTCCTGGAATAGTTTATAAAGAAATTCATGTTATTTAAAGCTCAATGGAAAGCCATAGCTCAATCGGTTCAACTGAGTTTTGCAAATGATTAGGTTTTAGCGCTCAACTAAAAGATGAACTTTAATTTTAAAATAAAATAAGGGCCCTTTCTGTTGGCGTGCCGTGACAACAATTATATATTTATTTAGATACTGCGCAAACTTCGTTAATGAGGAGTTGGAAATTCTAGTAGACAGTTCCGTGCTGGATTTGCTATTTGAACTATCGACGGAGTTTAAGAATGTTCCATGTCTACAGAAAAGACCGAAAGTTATTGCGAAAGCAGCTAAACAATTGCAGTAGTCTTCTATTTATTTTGAATAAACTCATTTTTGTATCCTAACTGCGAGGAGCGTATTCACAGAATTGGACGTAGTAGGAGTCTTTATAGATCTAGACCATAAGGAGGGTACTTAATGGAATAGAGGAATAAAGCAACGAAACCGCACAATGCAGGCTTTATTGCAGCGGAATAAGGTTATTCACATTAAATTGGCCTTACATCAAAAACCAACCATGAATTGCATGCAACAGAACCTAAAGAGTGCAGAATTCTGCACCATTTTATTGAAAAGAAAAGCAACATTCATTGACACTAATAGGGCCAGCGATGTTAAAAAACGTATCATTTATGTTTATGCGTTCCAATTTTCCAAAAGAAGTACATTTGAAGTATAGTTTCTACTTGGAGTTAATCAAGATCCGAAGGAGGAGCGGTGGATCGGACGCTTTTTATGTGTGATCGCATTCATTTCAATCTAACACGCCACTCTTCAGGATGCTTCAGTAAAAACATTGCTCTTGATACGGAATAAAGTAGAACACGACATTAAATAATACGGTACTTATTCAAAGTATTACAAATGTTACTGTTGTATTATAAAAAATGCCTACGTTGTAAATATGTGACTGCTCTGCAGATCTGTTTATTTCGCTACATCTCTATGTAATGAAGTCGGCAAACAAACGATATGCAAAAGGTCTGAGTGCTCAATTTAAATAAAATCAATATTCTACAGAAAATAAGTTGCAGTGGGTTGTACATTGCGCCATTGACGCGTCTGCGTTTTCGCGCACCATTGCTCCACCGCGCTACCATTAAATTTACAGTTTGTACCCTCTGCCGGTGTATAAGCCTTTGTTACAGACTGTATGTGATCTTACCTAAATAAGTGGATAGCCAAACTTAAAAAATCGAGTTGTCGGTTGATAGAATTTACAAGCCCAGCTAAAGTTCATTCAGAATATACAGTTATATACATTCGCCACACATACACACCTATATTAAATGTAATAGTTACAGTAAAGTGTATAGATATATGCTACCCGCACACATCAATTACAAGTTTTTCATCTTCTTCAATCATATCATTTGTTGTTTGTGTTTTATTACTTCTCAATGGGAGACAAATAGTGCATTCTTCACAGTTACAGTTGTTCCAGTGGGAAAGAATACGGGTTGAAGAGTCGCAGTATTTAACTGAAAGTGGAAAAGATTGAAGTCAAAGTTACACAGAGTGGGACTAAAGTTAAACAAGAGTGGCATGGGTGCCTCAGCCTAATAAAAATAGGACTATTTTTTCGAATAAATTACTTTTGCTACAGCACTTTTTTGAAATTTAGGTTTTTTTTCGGTCCCCCAGCGTCTTCTGGAGAAGGATTCTGTTTTAGATAATCTTATGAAGAGGTTCTTATTGTAATCTTCTAATAGTAACTTTCTCTTTCAAGTAGTAAGATACTCAAAACAGGGCATGGAATTTCACGGGCCTGCCCTTGCCGGGACGGCCGACCTTTTCCCCGGCAGTCCTGGCTCAAAAGACTTGAAGAATCATTTTCGTAAAACGAAACTACTATAAAAATGTAAAAAAATATTTTTCGTTTGCCAAGATTAGCCACCGTATTTAAAAATAATAACCTATGAGTCAAACCAAACATGGAATTTTTGCTTCTATTGTTAGAATTATTTGAATGGTTTTGCGACTTAGTTTTGTTATGTTATTGTTAGCTTGGATGTTTTTAAAATTGGTGACTATATTAAATTTTAATGACTGATTCCCAATAAAGTGCCACATTGGGTGTAACCAGTCTAATTACAGTAACACTCACATTGACATGACCTTCCTATGGTACAGGTGTCTCTATGTAATAACACTTCTTTTATTAGAGAACAATGTGTGAGTACGCAGTCGTTCGTCTAAAATAAATAAATAACCCCATTACTCTTACTTTGACTAGTTTTTTGACGCCGGGATTCAGTGGCAAAAGATTAAAAAGGTTTCCCAACCATAAATTGACCTCGCTAGACCTGTTCGATAGGTAAACTTTTCAACAACGAGATGCAGTAAAGGTTTCGAAACAGACAATATAGAGAGTCGCTTATAGTTTACTTATAGTTTTGTTACTCACCGAGCTCAAACACTTCTGAGCATGCAGTAAAAGTACTAGCTGTTGTTGGATTAATCGTTTCTTTGAATCGGTCATTGGAGCATTCAAAGGCTTTAGGATTCGAGCCATTTTCTGTAAAATTAGGATCAATAAATACTATAGTCTTTTTTAAAACCTAGACTGCACGCGCTGTTTGTAGGTAATGTGCCGCCATAACGGACTTCACAATTTTGCAATTTTTTGCAATTGCCATAACGGGCATAATGCGACTGCACGCGGAAAAGCAATTTTGTCCGAGTAAAATTGCAATTTTGAATGGGAAGCCGGTCGTCGCTGCACGTTAACTACAAACGGCACTTGCCGTCTAGGGTTTAAAACAACCTATATCGATTACTGAAGCAAACAAATAACGTTCTAGAAGAAAAAGTAAAGTTTTGAATATGTCTTCTATAATTAGACTAAAATCATTATTAATCCCAGTTACAAATCATAAACTAGTTTCGAGAACGAAATATATCAGCCAATTGAATCAAAAGATTTGTCCTACTTTGCTGCAAACGTTTTCAGCTAACAAGTTTTCTGAGAAACCGTCCAAAACTGAAAAATACTCATTTGCGCCGCTTCGGCTTGAATTCGTTTTAAAGAAAACATAAAGTTAAACCTTTAACAATAACAAAAATAGCTATACTCAAATAAGAGAAGTACTCATTGAAGGCAAACAATCAAACAATGCTCAACAAGTAAATCGCTACATATCAGCTCAAGAATTCAATTTGCAAAATAACATACATTACTACATACATAACATTAAATAAAATACAAAATCTAATCTGATAATGCGATTACTGAATAAATTATATTATTATTATTATTATTATTAAAAGCAAAATAACGTTTAGTTAGTTTAAAAATATATATTTATTACTAAAATAAAAGATATAAACCACTAAACCATCTGACTGACCTTATAATCTACAATTTCCTTGCATGGTCCTTTCTAAAATGAGTGACAGATGTTACGGGGCTGCTAATCCCCCCATTCATTAGACTAATAAGAGTGGGAGGGCCCAGACAGATTATTGATTGATTTGAAGAATTATGATGGGAAATGAATCCTGCAAAGAATTGGTTAATCCGACAGGAAAGTTTCAAGGTACGGTACACTACAAATTTCATTGTCCATTTCATTGTTTTGAATTATTCAAATTGTAAACTTATGCAAAATGATATAGATATAAAAAAATTGAAGAAAAACGAATACTTTTGCATCAAATACGAATTTTGGGCATCGCTGGCATCGCTAACCTGGGTTACTGTATCTCAGATTTCCAAAAAGTTGCTGAAAATCATACTTATGTACGGAATTTTGCTCGTGTATGCCTTTGTTTTCAGTTATTAAAATCGTTTTCGAGTTATAGAAAAGCCTGCCCTTTATGACTTAAACGCAGGGTGGCTGTATAGAAACTGTATAGAAACGCCCGCGTGGGTGCCCGAGCAGTTTTTAGCCTGCCCGCGCAGTAATTCTCAACTGTTCGGGCAGGTAAAAACTGGGGGTTTCTATACTACGGCCACTGGATACTCTGCGGAGGATACGGATTTCGTTTGCTTCGGCTTTAAGCAATGTTTGTTCACTATTCAAATAAGTCAGGCATTTTATTTCAGAAAATTGGGTTAGTTTTCGTATTTCAGTATAATTTTCAAAGCAAAATTAATCTTAATGATTATGCTTGCTACTTTGACAGTTCAAGCCAAAATGCTCTTCGGTTGAATGTAAAGTTATTCATCCTAAAGGTCAGACTGGAAATTTAGAAGATTCTAGTTTTACCCATCCCCAGATTACATCGCCTTAGAAACATTAATTCCCAATAACTGAATCTCCCAATCCTTTGATATTCTATTCCAACTGAGAACTCATTCCAACAACCACATAAATACAACTCATCTCTCCTAATTCCTCAGTTTGAACTTCATTCTACCTCAATTCAAAATGGCCGACAAATCATGCTACATGGGAGCTGGCGGATATTCTGCCCCAAATGCAAC
>JAQGAV010001918.1:0-18088 GCA_034691345.1 Phasmarhabditis papillosa
GAGCTTAGGGGCGAAACGGAATTGTGCTTCAATCTTAAAACTTTTGTTGTTCGTTTTGTCCTTCCCAAAATTTATTACAAAGATATATTATTATGATTTTATTGTTTTTGATTATCCAATGCCCAAGTAATTTAATAAATATTGATCTCACCTAGAATATTGTATAACCAAGTTCAAACTCGCTTGTGTCCTTCGAATTGTAGAGAGCTCCAGAAAGCAGAACTGTCAAAACGGAATTATTTAGCATGGACAATTTGCCAATCGCTTTTTCTGGGATTCCCGTTTGTTGATGTGTTTGATCCAAAATCTATTGACATCAAACTTTACAATACTCAAAATAGAATTGAGTTCAATAGAGCAATTTTGTAGTTGGAATATATACTGCAACCTAGAGATTTTCTATTTCACTATATATAGCTCCATTTATAGTTCCACCGTGATAGGATGTTTTCTCATCAAAGTGTGCAAAATATGCAATTATATCAGGAAAAATTAAAACTGTACAATTTCTACAAGTAAAAGTTCTTCTTAATTTGATATGCGGTTAATTTGAGGACCATTTGAAGCAATTCTGTAATCTAGGAAGATCGACCACGGCTGGTCACCCGCTTCAATATTAGGCAAGGTTTTCATGAAAAATACTAAAAATTGTGAAGACTGGACCCGGTTGGAGTAACTTCACGGAATCTGGTACTGGCCAAACTAGCACCCTCGTTTAAAGGACTGTGTTCAGTTTTAAGGGACTGGATAGAGGGGAATGTTAACGAATTTTAAATGACTGAAATATTTAGAAACTTCAAGTTTCCACTGCAACCGAAAATCATGTAGATAACAATACAATAGCAAATAACCTACTGTTATACTTTCATAATCAGAGAACTCGCAAGGTTGTTATTAACATATACATATATAGTTCCTAAAACCTTATGCAATTCGCTAATCTAATTTAATAGTGAAGGCTGTTGCCCAGCAAAATGAAGAACAATAAACATCTTAAATAGGTTAAGGAGGACAGTTTCAGGCAAAGTAATAAGAATTCCACTTTCTTAGTAATAAGATCAAGCCCATAACTTATATAATATATCTATAACTTATAAATTACGAGAGACCATTGGTTTTGTAAGCATTTCTTCACAAAAGGTTTCCATGAAATTTGAAATTTGAAATTTGAATTTGATCTTGGCGGGAGCGCTTGATCTACATTCTGCGCATCGACTCAGTTCATTTCCCGGTCATTTCACTCGAGGTTGCAGCTTGCAAGTCATTATAATTTAGCCTTTTATTTTACTCTGTTATTATTATTTAGCATACAATTTATTCATAAAGCTCTTCAAATTTCCATTATAAAGGTGCTACTGGATTCGGGCTAATATTTGCTCACTTGGAATCTGCAAAGATGTTTTTGATGCGTCGCTACGCTTAGGTTACGTTTAACCTTTAACTATTGGGCTAGTTTGCGTTAATTGTGAGCAAGGAATATGTGCTGAATAGGATTTTCCCGAATTAAACCCTTCTCTCTGCGTTGTAAGGGCACTACTGAGATATTTACGGTTTGGGCCTCGTTAGGCTTTTATTAAACGCTTCCTTATGTGTAATCTCATGATTCTATTCAAATTGTTTATTTCGGTCTTTGGAAGTTTACCTTGCCGTCTAATCAAATTTTTCGTTACTACTTCGCTTCCTTTGTTGTCGCAAGAAATCATATTTCTGTTTTAGCCTCTTCGCGCGGATCTCCACGTCGTCTACTCATCACCCACTAATACAAGATGACGGTTGGTTGTATTGTCTAGTTAATTATATATGTTTGTTTTTAGTCATTTGCTGAAATCGACTGTGCATTTGGCACCTCGATGGTTGGCAATGTCTACTCGATTCTCAAGATGGTAAGAATACATTTTGTGTTGGAACAAAATATCTGATATTTAGCGCGTTGAATGTTCTGCCGAACGACAGAACGCCGATATTCTTTGGCGTCTTGCCAAATGCTGCCACGAGTTGGCCAACGACGCCTCGGAGAAGAACAAGAAGAAAGAACTTCTCTTCGAAGGTTCGTGAATCAATCTCATCGTATATATAGTTCTGTTTAGGTATGAAGTATGCTGAGAGTGCTGTCCAGCTGGACAAGGACAGTTTGGAGGCTTTGCGATGGGCCTCGGTCATGTCCGGAAGTGTCACCGACTTCATGGGCACAAAGGACAAGATCGAGACCGGAGCAAAATTCAAGGTATCGTTTTGTTTTCATTTATTAAGTTGGTGTACTTGACACGTCTCTTCTGGTCAGTTTGAAATTGTACATTTGTTATAATGTACTATTAGTATCATTTCGGATTTATCTAAATGGTTGATTCATCACATCACATTTGATGAACTATGCGGATTGTGAATTTCGCTCTTTCACGGCGATATGCTTTCGTTGAATAATCGTAACTACTGGATAGTATGGTGGCTATTGCAAATAATCATATAATGTCACTGGCACTGAATCACTCCTGATCAACTATTTTTCGTGTTACGCTCCTGATCAACCCTGTTACGCTTCCTGCTAGTGATTTCGATCTTCGCGGGTTCTTAACCTCATGAAAAGTCATGGCTACTGTATCTGGGTGTTCTGTTCATCTATTGTTGGCCTCATTTTAAACATCATTGTGGATTTCGTGGAGTCAAATTTTCTTGCAACTATTATAACGTTCAAGAATTTGCAATTATTTTCGTATTACTTTGGCAAATAGTATTTATTCTGACAATTAGTATTTCATTAATTATTTTCTTTTTAGGAGCCGGTCTCAGCTGGATCGAGCGAAAGGTTTGAATACGATGTGATCTTAGCTTAATTAATTATTTCCGGCTGTTTCCGTGATGTTCGCCAAACCACCATCTGCCTCCTTCGAAGATGCTCTGAAGGACTTCCTGGCGGCCTTCGAGGTCAATCCAGATTGGCTGGAGAACCTCGTCTACATCGCCAGATGCTACCTGGAAATGAAAGACAAGGTTTGCCTAGTTGTTCCTTCATAACTAATTATTCTTATTTAGGCAAATGCCAAACGGTTCTACCTGATGGCCGTTGAACAAGAGGTCATCACCAGCGCCGACAAGGAACTCGCAGATGAGGCCAAGAAGATGATCATCAAGTGCTAGAAAGCACATAGTTTGTATGTTTAATTTTTACTTTAATTTTCATGTAAATAAATATGTTTGTACAACTCTTGACTCAAACCGGAGGGATGGTTTATATAGGGGGAGAATATGAATTTATACGGATACAAAGTGGAACCTGTGACTCAAAATGACAATTTCTATGCGGGTCAGACTACGATTTGGTGAGCCTTTGGCAGTTTTTCAAGGCTCCGGAAAGTGTCCACAGATTGATAAGCAATATTAGCAGAGACTCCACAATGGGGTCTTTTGCTCTATACTATTTTACGCAAACGATAAAATAATATGAGATTGTACGCATCCGAAGCGAGAGTACGGGTTCTTATACGATTTTTCACTCCAATGACGATAAGTTCAATTCTTAATAGGATAGCTCTTCGAAATTTCTAACAGCAGGTGTTTAATCAATTCTTCTTCTTCTTGTTCAAGTCTTCTTGTTGCATCTTCAGAACATATAATAGTAAAGGAAAGTCTGTACAAGTTATTGTGAAGTGCCATACAATGCTTTCATTTCTCGTTTCAGCACTCGCCAAGTCGCTTCTATGTATTGTGTGTGAACCGTCCTACCAGTACGCTCCACGAAGTAGTATTTGTGGTTCACAACTGAGTGCGAGTTGTTTTCAGCATATGCCTGAATTCCATAGTACGAAGCCCAACCGTCAGAGACAATCCTGAGGCCGTATGCATGGAAAGATGAAAACGTTTTCCTGTTTCCATGCATACGGCCTCTGGTTTCTTCACAATAAAATTTTTTTGTCAGCCAGTTTTTTTGCTTACATATCTCCTGCCCCGCAAAGTTGGCAACACATGACTGAAGTAAGGCGCCAATAGTTCGTTGGCTCCAGTACGAATTCCATCTCGTAGTTGGGCGCTCAGCCCAACCATAGAATAATAGTAGAATGAAGGCATGGAAACAAGGTATTCCTCATTGAATGAATGAATTTCATCTTATCAGAAATCCTTTTATGCAAGTTTTTACACCCTCACTTGAGTGACAATAAAAGTACTTTTAAGAAAAGGCTCCCAATCAACCAATTTTCAATTAATTTTACACCTCTGCTCTCCAGGATACTGCATTGTAAACCTAGCTCTTGCTATAGACTATACTTGCACAGCTCGGAAGGGTTCAAGAGATTCGTTCTCGTTCAACGTTGCTTAATGGAATGGTATATGTTATTGGTAACCCCCTGATATGGACCTTTAAAGGCACGTTAGACTCATCATGCATTTTTATGTTCATATCGATAGAGCCATTAACACCGAGTTGTAATATGAAGATCGATTTTTATGGAAATTTAAAGCCTAGTTACAATTTCAAAAGTCTGCCACCCTGCGCCCAGGTGCACCTAGGGGAGGGGTTGTGGTGCACCCTAAACCGGATGTATGAAATACTCTATAATATAGGCGACTATCTGAATACTTCTTACCTTTTCGCAGTCGGTTATTATGACTACCGCCCGTACAGAAACTGATTATACAGACTTTACAGGTTTTGGCATAGTCGGCCCGGACCGGCCGGAGCAACATTGCATATACAGACTAAATATCTATAGTAACCCTATAGTTTTAGAAGAATAAGCTATGAGCTCAACTCCATGAGAAATCGTCTAACAACCAATCCTCTAAGAAGAAAACGGTCAAATCCAACAAAACTAAGACATGTGAAAAATCACAGACATCAGTGATGAGACAGAGTTTCTTTTGCAAATTGTTTGGGGTATGTCGATGTGGCAAGGGGGCGGAGCTTGTAAACTAAGGGTGGCAATAGAATTTTGTTTTCACTATTTTTGAATGTTTGTTGTTTTTCATTTCGTAATAACTTTGATAACATAGAAGATTAGCATAAAAAGGTAATGCAAATACCGAATCAACACATTTTGTGAATTTTACAAAAATGTTGCTTACTTTGGTTTTTCTAGTTGCTACTGCAGAAGCTCGTGAGTTTTGGCCTGCGGGTTCAGGCTTCTAGACGACAAATAGGGTTGTTTTGAAGAAACAAAATAGATTCCTTTTCTTTGAAATAAATAAATAAATACGTCATGGACAAAATAGTCGAAGTGTGCGTTGGGATTTCTGCGGCCCTAGTCAAAAAAAGAACTTTATCGGCATCTTGCTGCATTCTAAAACTCAAAAGATGTACGAAATAATCACGCTGGGGAATCATGCCTTGACAGGCCGCAACCAGGGTTTTTGTGGTCCCAAATATTTAGGAACCTATGATTTCTTAAATTTTCATAGCAAAAATCAACACTTTTGCTATTTTTAGAACTATGTGGTCCTTGGATGAAGCACACAAACGGATTGTGCATGAGTCGCTGTGAACCCTCTTGTGAAAGACCAATAATTAGAGTTGCAAGTTTTAATCTTATTATGATATGATAGAATATGCGTTTTTCAAACGCTAGAATTTGTATCACTGTAGTTGACAGTTCACTTTCTTGATCGTAGTGTTTTAGATGAAGTTAAGCCTATGTTTCAGGCATGCCAGACCTCCGATTGAAAAACAAATATCTGAATTATTTGAATTAGAAAGAACATTACTAATTTTATACACAAAACTTATAGCGAGAAGCTGCAGATATGTCTGGGGAAAAGTTTATTTTGGAAGAAATAGAAAGAGAAAATAATCTACATGATTTAGTGTACACTAGATTGTGTTTTCCGTGATTGTAGCTGTGAAGATGGCTATTATCGATTAACTCCAGACGGTGCTTGTGTCCCATGGAGCGAATGTGAAGGTAGCGAACGATACAGAAGATCATAAATTAAAGTTGTTAAATGATGGGCATACATAGTCTGTCTTCAAACCTACGGTCCGTGCGCCTCTGTGTGGTTAGGTGCGGGTGCGAAAATTTTAGGTTAAAGAATGAAGAACCATTGGTTTGTCAAGAACTCAATTAATAATTTTCACGTTTATTCCAACCAAGAAACAATCCCTATTGAATCTATCTAAATATAGGTTCCAAATGGAATCCTTGTGTTGGTTTGATCTGTCCTCCAGGAACAGCCTGCGTTACATTCGAATCTGACTGTGGAAACCCACCTTGGTCAGCTTTTCATCAAATAAATCTCTAAATATTAATTAACATAGTTTTTTTCTAGAAAAATAATAAACATTATGGTAGAAATTTTGAATTTTTAGTCCGAAAGATGCCACCTGCAAGCCGTTTTCGTGCCAGGACGGCAACTATCCCTGCCGAGGCTGTGATGAGAATTGTTTTGATGTTTTAGACGACCCAAAATGCAAGGATGGAGTAAAATGCCCCACACATCCGGAATGTATTCCTAACAGTAAGAGAAAAGTACATTGAGTAAACATCAGTGGGATTATGATCCTTTTCTTCAAAACAACATTCATCTCTATGTGACACAACCTCTCTAGAAGATATTGCGCTAAAGACGCAGCTCTAGATTTCAAACTGTTTAGTTTTTATTTTAGCCGAAGTATCATGTATGACCGCTAAATGTACAAAAGACACTGTATGTAGGATGGTACCTATCTTTTGTGTGAAATGCCCATGGTAAGCTAGTATAGTTAACCTTTATTATAGTCCGTTTTAAAACCTAGACTACATTGCGCTGGCCTCGTACGATGCGCGGTAGTGTAAATTTTGCCTTCAAAAGTTCTCTCGCCCAAAGAGAGGGAAGGCATTTTCCAGCCAATTTGAAGGCAAATTTAGTTTGTATGAGGCCGACGTTTTGTAGTCTAGGTTTTGAAACGGAATATATTTCCCAAATTCCCAGGGTCTTCAAAAGCTATTCGTTTTGCAAACTAGAAAACCTGCCAACGTATAGCTATGACTTTCACACAAAACAAAAACCAATGAATATATAGTCTTTTCCAATAGTACAAGGCCGTGTCGTCTGCCAAATTTCATGGGAATGTATTTTATTTAACAAACTTTGAAGGTAAGAGTATTCATAAACTTTAACACGCCCTTTTTATTCTTGAATTCGACTATTAAATCCATAAATGAATTACCAATTCAAAAGTATATCAAATACAAATCAATCTACTCCTAGTTGGCCACTACCTCATTGTATTCCAAACTGCCAGAAGAAAAACGAGGAATGGGCATGTAGATGCGAGAATTTCTGTCCAACATTTGCACTGAAGAAAGTGAGTTCTGTTCAGAATTTTTTCATTAAAAATGAAAAAAATATAAAAATGATAAGTATATTTTACTTTAGCCATAAGGACTTGCTGACTTTCCCACGACTACTGCCAAGCTCAGAAATGAGTTGAATACAGTGAGCTCCAAAAAGGCTCAAAAAACAGAACAGAACTATTCTGAACTTTTCTAAGGTTTTTTTTGCTAACGTGAAGATTTAAAAAGTATGTTAGTAGTTGTGTTTTGGACGTTTTTGCTTCCACCAGTTCTGTTTCCTGTGGTCGTAGTATAGAAACACCCAGATGGGTGCCCGGGAAGTTTTTAGCCTGCCCGGGAGCAATTCTCAACAGCTCGGGCAGCCCCAGCCGTTTCTATACTACGGCCACTGGTAGCTTCATGGCATCCCGAGATATGTCTATAAATACAGTTTCTATTATCGTATTTTAGTGTCCTAATCGTTGTGTCAATGGTTGCTATTGCAAGAAAGGATTTTATAGAAATGTCAAGACTGATGAATGTGTACCTCTAAAAGAATGTCCGAAGTGAAGTGTAAATTACGATGAATAAAGTATAAACTATTTATGGTTTGGCGGCAATATTTACCTTATTCAATCATCTAGCTAAACTATTCTATCTCTCTCTTCTTCTCATAATTGTTGTTTAGGGGCGTGGTGGCCCAGTGGTTAGAAGTTTCTCCTCATAAGTTAAAGGTCGATTGTTCGAATCCCCCCGAAGAAAGAAATTTTGCAAATTTGTTCTGATTCATTGCCTCCAGTCCCTGAGTGATGTGTTATGAAGTCCCACTTCCTATGATTCCCTCGTCTCACTTCTTCGCTCCCTCATCTGCGATCTCGTGTTTTGTAAAACAAAAACCAAACTTTTTTTATAAAAGTGTGGAGCGCATGAGGTTAAAATAGTTAATATAGTATTAAATATCAACCGAGTTCAGGCAATTGTTGACTTTTTTGGAAACTCGGCCTCAGACCACCCAACTGGGCAATAATCCGTGATACCAAACTACTAATATCAAAAATAGAATCCAGTTCAGTAGAGCAATTTTATGTTTGAAATGATCCCTCGACTCTGTTCTACATATTTTTCGGATGTTTTCTGTTTTTCTTTTTGGCAACGGGGGAGATTATTATAAATAGGGAATTGCAAAACAGAATCAGCACATTTTTCGGAATTCCACAAAAATGTTGTATATTTTGTTTTTTCTGGTTGCTTCAGCTGAAGCTAGTAAGTTTAATAAGCATTTGAAACAGTCAAATAACGTTTTCTGTGGCAGGGCTGGAAATTTCACGGGCAGGGGCCTACTTTTGGGATATAGCCTCGGGTCGTGCCTTTTGGGATATAGCCTCGGGTCGTGCCCTGGGACGGCCTTTCCCAGCCTTGTTCTGTGGTACTAGCATAGTCTGTTGTAATTTTCATGAGCTAGGTTTTCGTCGCAGAATCCTGGGGAGCCGCGGTGTTTGATTAAAATGAATATACTTTGAAGGAAATACTCGATCGATTTTCTTTCTTAACTATATAACACTGCATATCTCCTGGATGCTGCGCTACAAACCTAGTTCTTTATTCAGACTATATGGAAGCTTTACGGATAATTCTATAAATCTTAACCAGATCTACATTCTGTTTCCAAAACCCAGAATGCACCGCTAGCCACTGTTAGCCTTAAAAAGGCATATCAGTCCTCAGCGATCAATTAAATAATTTACGCGCCCGCTGCCCATCTCTGCAACGGCGCGCGTACGGTAGGTTTCAAGAGAGACGATACATTGTAATTTCTAGAATGTGGTCCCAATATGAAGTACACTGGTGGTAAGTGTATGAGTCGTTGCGAACCATCCTGCAGAACACCCATATTTAGATTTGTAAGTGTTCTAGTATAAATAAAGAATAATAAAATAAATTTCATCTACCAAAATCAAGTATAAACTAATCATTTTTAAATTATCTATGGAAAAGAAACCCAGAAATTTGTTAAAAAGTTATTTTAGCTTATATTTAGTGTACAAAAGAGTGTGTATTTCGTGATTGTACCTGTGAAGATGGTTATTATAGAACTGATGATGGTAAATCATGTGTCCCGTGGAGTGAATGTAAAGGTAAAGTAAAGAGTAATTTATTTCCTGTAATCGCACATATCATAGAATAACTGTAAATTTCTTCGGCGCAGGGTTTCGGCCATTCATTCCGGAATCTTCTTAGCAGAGACGGCTCCTCTTTAACATTCAGTCTTCGGGTGTTGGTAGGCACGAGCAGTCGTACCCACAGCCTCAAAACCTCGCGGATTCAGAGACCGCTGTTCTAACCACTAGGCTAAAGCTCCCGCAGGAAATGCAAAGACATGACGGGTTTTATAAAATTTAGTCTGGGCCGGACCGATACCTTTATGCATACGTTTTGAACTAACTACTATCGAATGTTACTGATAGTCAGATTCCAAAAGAATAAACAGCAGAATCAGTTCGATCTTGACGAATTTTGGGGTTCATTCAATTGGGTCACAAACATACTTTAATGAGAGTTTAGGTTCAAAATGGGATCCGTGTGTTGGATTGATCTGTCCTCCGGGAACATCCTGCGTTACCTTCGAATCAAACTGTGGAAACCCACCTTGGTGAGCACATTGAAACCTTTTCTGTAACAAAATCTAACTTGATATTACCAATAGCTTCGAAATAAGGTCTGAACTGTAATTTTCAAGAATTAAAGTACTATTTTTTTAAAAAGGAAAATATTTTGTTGATATTCTTAATTTTCAGCCCCAAAGATGCCTCTTGCAAGCCTTTCTCATGCGAGGACGGCAACTATCCCTGCCGAGGCTGTGATGATAATTGTTTTGATGTCTTGGATGACCCAAAATGCCAGGATGGAGTAAACTGCCCCACACATCCGGAGTGCATTCCTAATAGTAAGAGAAAAGTGTTTAGAAATGAATGTTTATTATGTTAAGCCGAAATATCATGTAGGACTGCTAGATGTACAAAAGATACTGTATGTAGGATGGTTCCTGTTATTTGTAAGAAATGTCCTTGGTAAGTTCTAATGGGTATTTGATTCGGGTGGTTCCGGACCCAGTGGCCGTAGTATTGAAACGCCAGGTTGGGTGCCCGAGCCACAATTCTCAACTGCTCGGGCAGCCAAAAACTGCCCGGGCACCCACCCGGGCGTTTCTATACTACGGCCACAGCCCGGATGTCGAAAGGGGTCCAATTATGACCTATGATGTTCCAAATTTATAAAGTAAAATAATATATATATAGCTGGCCGCGACCTCAATGCATCCCGAACTGTGGCAAAGACGAGGCTTGGTCCTGTGGCTGCGAAACCTTCTGTCCAGGTTTTGGACCCAAAACAGTAAGTGTTGATAAAAGGGATAAATATATAAAGGAGAATTTTTGAAACTGTTCTCAAGTGACTTCAAAGGGACAAACATATTTAAAGTTTAAAGTTTTGCTTGTTCATTTTGCGAAACACGAGATCATAGATATTTGGAGCAATGAAGTGAGACAACGGAATGAAGTGGGACTTCGTAACACAGCAGCACACAGAGAGTGTAGGAGGCGAATCAGAAACAAATTTCCAAAATCCTTTTTTGGGGGGATTCGAACCATCGACCTCTAACTTAAACCACTGGGCCACCACGCCCCTTTATTTATTTCACCACCCTATATCAACAACTAATTGTTATACAATGTTAAAGTTATGACTGGCAATAAAATCAGCCTCAACATCGAGTGGGCCTATAAACAGGTCATCTGACACCCAAAAGTATTTGGATTAACACCAAGATTTTCTAAATATTATTAATAACATTTTATCTTATTGTTTGAATTTCCAGTGTCCCAACCCTTGTGTCAATGGTTGCTATTGCAAAAAGGGCCTGTATAGACATCCAAAGACTAACCTATGTGTTCCTTTAAAGCAATGTCCGTAACAAAAAGATTTATTTTATAAGGATTTACATGAATAAACTATTATATATTAAGTTTTTATTCTGATAACACTTCTTATGAGAAAGAATCACCAATATTGCTTTCATTGCCAAAGCAGAGATGAACTAGACGAAACTAATAAACGAGTGGATTGTTGGAGAAATACTGTCTTACTATATTGAGGATGTTATTGAGGATGATTTGAAAACTCGCTGGGTTATTGAAATGATTTAGCCTAGTGTTTAGAACAGCTGTTTCTGAATACCCCAGTAACCGAGGCCGTGGGTTCACTCCCGGTACTGTATATAAGATAAGAATCCAGCAGATTACTATCACATATTCTCCAGGTGCTCATTTTCATATATCCGTTCGGTTCATTTCTTGCTATTGTAGCATGGCGCATATAAAATCTCTTGTGATAGTGCGATTACCGGAAATAAACAATTTTTATTATTATTACTATTACATGGTTTGTGCACCCAAAAATTGAATGTTCGAAAGGAGTCTTCTTTGCTCAGAAGATTCCGGACTGAAGGGCGGAAATCATACTCTGAAGGAATCTACAGTTATTGTGATTCGAGTGATACCGTCGAATAAACACCTTTGGCTTCGTTACTGTTATTATATCTATGTTTGCAATTACTGCCTTACCCTAAACTAAAACTATTTAAACGGAGATCCAAATTTTCACAAAATTCCGCGACAGACGTTGTTGAAGTTACAAAGCAATAAAAATTCAAGATGATTTATAGTCGGATTCAAAACGTATAACGGAGTGCAGAAAATTATTTACAAGCCAAGCGCAATTGCGTACAACCAGTTTTGGGTTGAAAACTATTTTCTTCTCTCCATTATTCCTTTTCAATCCGACTATATAATGATTCTCCATTCCCAACATATTACATATATGGAGTATATACAAATATTTATTATGACTGATTATATACGTAAGATATCTATCTTGTAACACATCATCTTGCTTATCCAATGCATCCTGGACAATCCGGGAGCTTAACGCAGTTCCCGTCTGGATCGCGGAGATATCCATCATCACAGTAACAGTCCCAGCGAGCAGCGCATGGAAGGTTGCAGGGCTGCAAAGAATATTGGAATTGTAGAATCATTTGAGGTATTATACAAAGTGCAGGGAAAACATTTTCTTATATTAAGTTTGCATAGTTTCTATCGGTATAATGTTTTTGAACAGTAAAGCGGTCGTGTTTTCGGCGTATTTTATGAATATTTTGCAAGGTTGAAAAGGAAGTGTTAAAAATGGGACCTTACATTTCTTTGCAATAGTTTTTATGTAGCCCGATGGTATACCCCCGCGAACTATTCGTCTATTGACATTACAAATTATACTACTTACATCTGGTACTGAAGATGGTGGACATGTCTTCTCGCACACTTTACAATTGAAAGTGAATGAAGAATGAGGAGGGCAAGGTGGTGGCACACATTGGGGTTGAGGGTAACTGAAAATTAAGAAGGTGAGACTGGAAGAATAAGTAATAGGAATTTTGGTTAGCTACAAACATAATATTCTACCTAGATCAAGAATTTCACCTTAAGGAGAATTAACAATAATATATAATGATGAGACTTAAGTTTTAGAAAAGTTGTAGTGTATTGATTAAAATTGATTGTGGATATAAATAATGAGTCTTCTGCAAGAGGACTCATTTTCGATTTTTTCCACCGCACCATGGGTGGGAAATTTACGGGTCAACCGGGCCGGGCCGAAAATTTGAGAAACAGGCCGGTCTTTTCCCAGCTCTGCACCGCATCTGTAGGCAAAGTTCGCGCGTGAGGCTGGCAAAACAGGCTCATACAAGAATATACTTCTTAACACGGCCTATTTATGCTTGAAATAGACTAAACCTACCATGGACAAGTAAAGCAGAACACAGGAATCAATCGGCATTCGTGGCCCTCCTCGCACCAGAATCCATCGCATGTAATGTCTGAAAGTATAAAATAAGATAATAAAACCTTAGACTTATTGTCACCCATAAAAAAAAAATGAAACTTTGGTCCCTAGTCTATCTCAAGACCTAGGTTTCGAGCGCGGTATCACGATTGGGGCGCAGTGTTACAAAAAATGAATGTACTTTTGGAGAAAACGCACCACGTCGACCGATTTTACATTCATTTTTTTATAACACTGCGCCCCCGCTTGTGATACCGCGCTGGAAACCTAGGTCTTGAGATAGACTATATATGAGCACTTAAAGCTCTATTCAAAATTTAAGATGTAATTGAGAGTTTTGTCAGTCATCGACTTGAAACTTACTTTTGGGGAAGCATTCCGGATGTTGGGTGCAGTCGGTAGTCTGACAACCGGGATCATCATGCACCATTTCACAATGATCCTTACATCTTCTACAAGGATAGTTAGAACAGTCGAAGGGCTGAGGTTTCGGACGAGGTACACAGATTGGTTCCGGTGGGCTGAAAACTGAATATTGTAAAAAATAATGTGAGCTTGGTTGAGATGATTGTCACCTTTTTAATCTAACCGGTTGACCTAGGCCGATTGTTTAAGACTACTCTCGAAGCCCGGGCCTCAATTTATTTGAAGTATTTTCGTTGTAAAAAACCTGAGAAGCACTTAAAACTGTTTATAGTCACGACCAAGGCTTATGCAAGGGTATACGGTACGAACTGCAAATTTTATTGGAGCGCAGCGGTGCAAGGGCGCGCGAAAACGCATAGTAGTCAAAGATACACTGTAAAATACGACATCTAACTTATTTTTCCGAAGGAATTAATTTTTATTTGGGAATACAACCATTTTGCGGGTATTAAATTGAGAAATCAGACCTTTAACTTGCATATCGTTTGTACGCCGACTATATCATCATTTCACTTCCTTTATAAGTCTCAAACTTCAAAAAAACAACTCTTACGGGACCCTTCCAAACTAACCATGGCCTTACTCCGCAGTCCGACTCCCTTAATTCACAATCTTGGTCTGGAGGACATACATGATTCTTACATGGATCGATAAATGCTTAAGTATGAAGTAATATAAAATAAAGACGAATGGCAGTGGATTTCATAGAAATTGAAGACGAAGCACATAATGCTCAGTTCAAAAAGAACAAAACGTTTTGTCTTGTTATTAAAAGAATAGATGGCATTTGAAATAATCAACTGGAGACGTAAGATAAAGACTAGAGTGATCATGCGGTAAGGATATTGGAACGGCATATCGGTATATCTGTACTGTTTACCGCGGACCTCTCAGGGCCGGCCCGGCCTCGACTAGGCCCGAGGGTTGAAAATAAAAATCCGAAAATTATCTAAGGGTTTCCGCTTACGAATTTTGTATGTTTTCATACCGAAAACAATTTTTCGATATGAAAATTATTTTTTCTTTTTTCAAAAATTGAGTGCGCATCCACGTATTTTCGTATTTTACTTGTTTTACTACTTTGTTTAATCAAAATTAGGAAGGGTACCCTTATAGTGTGTTTAAAAAAAGCGTAGTACGGGCTGGGCTATGCTGAACCGGGACCCGGGCGGGACCGAGATCAGTTTTTGTCAATCACTCGGGCCCGGCCCGGCCCAGCCCATTTGAGAGGTCTGATTCACCGTAACATACGGTTTTCCCAACATAAAAACGACCAATGTGAACTTACGTGGACACTCTATCCACGGTACACATTTGCCCGCATCATTCAAATAATATCCAGGTGCGCATGAACATCGTCTCCACACACAGTTATCAGTACACTTAAATACATAGTTCATTTTAATACCTGACCGCAATTGGTCCATATAAGTATAGTCGGATTTCAGTTGCTCCGCCGTGTAATCTGCGTATTTCCCCTTTTTGAACACCGCACCTGCTGGCATTTTACGCGCGCGGAACCTGCGGGTTGCGAGTTTGCCTTCAACATATTTTAGCTACTTACCACAGTCGGAATTGGAATCTTGCAACTGGGCGGGCAGGCCGTATTACACTTGTTGTCACTTGTATCAACTTCATTTGGACCGCACGGGGGTGGTTTTGTGGTTCCTGGAACGAAAATTTACTTCAATTGTAATGAAAAGAAATAATATGTAAAGATAAATAGCCTACTTAAAAAGCCTTTACGAATATGACCAATTTATTGAGAAATATGACCAAGCTAACACAGTTTGTGTTAGAAATAATACACTTCAAATTATATTAAAATTGTTTGCACCTGATTGAATTCTTTACTGTTACTTATTTACATGTATAGAAACTATTTCACCTACCTGGGGGTGGGCCCCCTTTGGCAACCGCAAAATCCAGTACAATAGTAGTAACTATCAGTTGAATTACCAACATGTTTGCCTAAACTTGCCCATCTCCCATTTTAAATCATGTGAGGTCCGGTAGATCAACATTTTGATATTTTTGGTTCTAAAAATGAAATACAATAATAGACAGCAATGTATTTGCATACCGTAACCCAGAAATAGCTTTACCATGCGAAAACGCGATAAATAAAACATGTTTTTCGTTCGGGAAACCAAAAGACCAATGTTTAACAAGTCACTTCCTATTAAAATGTGTTTACCCCGGTTGAAGGTCCATGGTCGGAATAGTGAACCGGAGACTAGGCTTAACAAATCTAGTGTTACTCCACTTCTTCCACATTTGTAATGCAATAAATATGCATATTCTAGAGAGAATATATTCATTCTAGCTTGACAGGGACTCTTTTAATACCAAATGACATACTCAAAGACAACGAGAGTTTATGTGGAATTATTTGAGTTTCAGTGACCCAGCTTTATTAGGTAGAAGTTGATGGTTCCAATCCCCGAAGAAAGAAGATTTGTAATATCAATAAACAACTTTTTTAAATATTAGGTAGCATAGCCCTAACAGGGATTTACTCAATCAGCGTAATCTACGTTGAGATGGGGGGTTAAAGTCGCAATAGGAGAATGTTACTGTTATTACAATAATTGTGTGTGGTAAAACTGATTCCCTCATTAACATCCGGCGCGGTAATCGTATGCAGCCAGCAAAACTCGGCTGGGAGTCCGTGTCGTTTCGGAGCCGAGTTTTCAACCAACGGTGTAGGCAACTAATATCCAACTGACTGTCCCTGCTAACTGAGAATCTCTTTGACAATGGCTCTGAATGTATTTCAAAACCCAAATTATGCGCAAAATTTCTTTAAAATACTCAAGTAACACTCCATTATTCCTCTTGAATAAGACTATTCTACTCAAAACTGCTACATTGAAGAAGAAATACTATTTATTCCCTAGTTTCAACGTTGACAGGTTTGTCTGGTTTCTGCAAACTGTGCTGGTGACCCATAAAACTTTATCGCTATAGTCAGCGGACAAACGATATGCAAGTTAAAGGTTTGAGTGGGAATTTTAAAAAGCTCGAAATAGTTATGTTCACTAATAAAAATTGATTGTTTCAGAAAAATAAGTTTGATTTGGTTTTCTACATTGCATTATTGAATAGTCCGCGTTTTCGCGCGCCATTGCTCGGCTGCGCTGCAATAAAATTTGCAGTTCGTACAGTATACCCTACATAAGCCTTGGCAGCTGACTATAAGCCAGGCAAGAAAAGTCCGCTCAAAAAAGAGAGGTCTTTATAGAAATCTAAAAGCTCATGGTTTAATAAATGCACAGAATTCTCATGATAATACACAGAAGACAGAATTGTTTTACTCTTGCAACTAGCGATAGTATCCACGAAGCCGTTATAGGTCGTTTGAGAACTAGCGATAGTATCCACGAAGCCGTTATAGGTCGTTTGAAACGTACTAAACGGTTTGTCAATTAACTTATACTATTTTAAAAATAGGCTATCTTTATCATAACTGAAATATATGTTAAATTTTATACAAAATAGTTTTTTTGTTTATTTAATTGTCAACCACATCCTGGACAATCTTTTAGAAGAACACAGTTGCCATCTGGATCCCTCAGATATCCACCATCACAGTAACAATCGTAGCGAGCGGCACACGGTATGATGCAGGGCTGCAATAAAGTTTTTACAGTTTCAGAGGTTGGAATTGCACGGGTCGCAGGCCAATGTATGGGAATGCCCTGCCGGGTAGAGAAAGTATGATCACGGGCTTGCCCGGGCCCATCCCCGTTGACAAAATCGCCCACAGAATGTACCAAGGTTAAAGGTCTGATTTAAAGTGATTTATTTCCTGTAATCGCTCATATAACATAATAACTGTAGATTTCTTCGGTGCAGGGCTTCGGCCATTCATTCCGGAAACTTCTTATTGTTTATTCCAATAATGCCAAAAGATTTTTCAGCTTTTGCAACAGTCGTCTGACTGAATCCGTAGGCATTCCGTCAATCAAAACTTCCTCAAATGAAACTTTAACTAGTGAGCGCGATAAAGCTTATCATTTTGCAGAGTACTTTAAATCAGCATATAAGTCTCCGATTACGTCCACTGTCTCATTTCCTTCTCGCACCAGCCAGAAACTTGATTGGGTTGATATCAGTATCAATAAGGTCTTTTCTACTTTGAGCAAACTTCCACTACGAGTATCCACTAGTCCTGATAATATTCCTTATTACTTTTTGAAACATATTGCTCCTGCTCTTACTTTACCTTTAACGGAGCTGTTCAACCGAATTCTACTCACGGGATATGTTCCTGACTTATGGAAAACCGCTTTTGTAAAGCCTGTTTATAAAAGCGGAGCCAACAGTAAATTAGAAAATTACCGTCCTATATCGTTAACTTCTTCCATTTCTAAGGTATTTGAGCGTATTATCTGTAGAGAACTTATTTCATACCTTTTAGGTAATAATTTAATTAGCTCCAACCAGCACGGTTTCCTTCCCAAACGTAGTACGGTTAGCTCTCTTATTTCGTCTGCATGCCATATTTCTTCTTCTCTTGA
>JAQGAV010001919.1:0-18082 GCA_034691345.1 Phasmarhabditis papillosa
GAATGCCAGCAGGCGCAGTGTTAAAAATAACGAAATACGCAGCATACACGGCCTCATTACTTTTGAATCTGACTATACTAATCGTTGTGGAAAAACCTAGAAGCACGGAGCTAGTCGTAAAGTAAGGATGCTGATTTGAATGACTGGACACAATAATACAGAAATGGTTTTCAGTGTAATTCAATAAGTCAGAATGAATATGGATGCTTCTGTACATTTCAGCTAACATATTATTAAAGTTGATTTTTGTTTTCAAACATTCATAAACAACTTATAAAATAAGACCAAGCGTTGGACCAGGATCGATTCCAAACTCCAAAGTTGAGTTCCGAAGTATTTCCCCACGAATGGGTTGGAATTTAACGGGCCGCACCTTTCCCACCTTAGTCCCCACGTGCTACCTTCCACCCTTTTACCACCCCGCAGTTCATTTCCTTCGGTCGCAATTGCGACTTTCTTCTTCCGCTAATTCGTTTGTATCATTTTACGACCAAACACAAATTGTCGTTTTTCCACTGCAGAAAAAGGGGCTTTTAGTAGTCTGCGCAATGAAATTGAACGACGGCGCCGCGTCTATTTTATTTTCTTTTATTGCGTATAATAAACCTTGATGTGGAGAATGAACCCGCGCACCGCTCACGTAGGCGAATTCCTGAACTTAAGAGGTATGGCGTGATATCGTGATCACAAAAATGAAAATCGAAATTAGTCAAGATTGAAAATTCGTTAAAAGGATTTTTTCTTGCCCGCATGGAATTTTAAACATATTTTACTGTCTCAACGGTGGAGGCAGGGATGTCTCGCCGTGTGGCCATAATTACTCGCCCCAGCCCGGACCACTTACTGAAAACCCGGAGCGTCAAATTACCAGTACTGCTGAAGAGCTAGCTTTCCAAGTGTCGTAATAAACTACTCAAAAAGGAACATCGTTAATACTGTCTTACTTTAACTGTATCTATATAGTCGACGGATGAACCGTTTGCTGCGGTGTACTGTAGAATTTAGAAGGAGCGCGGAAATCCAAAGAAATTGCACTAGGAACCGATATAACTGTGCGCTCGCATTATATTGAATAGACCTTTAAACTACATGAGATTTCTCCGTAGACTATATTTGGGTACACACAACGGTAAGAAAAGAAACATTAGGACTGTAATTATTAGAATGTAATAAGATAGTTAGCCGGTGGGCCCTTTCCCACCCCTTAGTTAAAATACTGTAAGTCCCAGTTAATTTTCAGCCCTAACTACATTTCTGTCTATATTTGTACCCACGCGGAGTTCTCAGACCATAACTGTCTACCACGCTGCGCTGCAATATTTTCAACGAAATTGAAGGTTAACAATTGATTCTTATAAAAAGAATACACAAAATGGAAAGAAAAGAAACATTCGAACTGTAAATAAATTGTAATAACTTGGTTCTGTACAGAAAAATGTTAGGTTAGAAAAGAGGCTAAAATTACTAACAACTCCTTTGCCGAGATATTGCGTTACCGTTTCAGTATTAGGGTGCAAAATGTCTCTGATGCAACGCAGAGCGAGCTCGGTAGGTTCTCAATATTTTAATTGAATTAGAAAAAGAAAATTATACAGAAAGTACTTCTGCGCAATGTAATGAAGCCCTGACTTTTTTAATCTTTGATAAGGGTGTATTGTCTATTGTAATAACTATGTTACCAAGGTAGGATTGCTATAGTCAGCGCCGAGAGTAATAACGGAGTGTTACTTGCGTATCTTTTGGACCTTGTGCACCGCACCTGCAGGCAAATTGCACGCGCGTACTTTCAAAGTACAATATTGAACGGAGGGTAGCCGCCAGATGCTGGCGCGGTGCTCGCAAAAGGGGCTCAGACGAGCGTCGAATTCTTCACATTCCATCATTACTCTTGGCGCTGACTAAAAATGCAACGGTTTTCTTATTCATGTTTACTCAAGACCGCTGCTCCCCATACTATCGTGTTGGGAACCTACTTCTTCTAAAACAAAACTCTAAATCATCAGCCTTCTTATCCAAGTTGCTGCATTTGGGCTTCTTAGCTTACCTGGAACACTTTAAGTGTCTCCGCAAGTGCTCCGGCCTTCTCTTTGAGAGTAAAGATAATGCTTGTCTTGCCAGTATCCATGTTGATGTCGGCCACATACGACTCCATCGTATATTTCTAAAATAGAAAGATTATTGTTACAATTAACTGTATTAAAATGATAAAATTCTTTTATGATTAAGCGGTACAATGTTGGTTTTTGGCTAGCTTTAAAGCCATTTAAACGGTAAACCGAATTAATTTCTTCAATGATTGTATATTCAATCTAAGTCCGGAAGATAAAAAATTATCTGCCCAGCCAGTTTATTATCTGGGCCTCATCTCTTGTAAAATTCAAAACAAAAAAGGTTCTCTATGAGCCAAAAACGCCGAACTGCTCAAAGTTGAAGCTGCTAACGTTGATCAACAAAATTCGGACTCTTACTAAGTAAGTTCGCTACTATTTAGTAAAAATACTCTAGACATATATGCGAACTCATTTGAGCTCTACTACAGTAGCCAGTGGCGTAGTATAGAAACGCCCGGGTGGGTGCCCTGGAGTTTCTATACTATAGTCACTGGGCTGCAGTTCGTCGGTTCGGACTAGGACCGAGTTTTAGGCAAGTCTGCCGGGCCGGCTAGCCGAGCTACAGTAACCTCACCCTTCTGCTCAAGACCTAACCCACCATAATTTCGGCAAAGTCTTCCATAAGCGTAGGGGGCATGTTTGCTGCTGTGTTAATACTGCTGTTAACTGATATTCTCAATGGCCTAGTCTCTTCTTAAAAGGGGGGCGTGGCTTTTGGGATTCTTTTGCAATTGCTGCGCAATCATGCGTTAAACAAAATAAGCAGTAAGGCAATTGATCTATTCGCAATTTTAAACTACGGAATGGCCACGTGACGGCTGATTTTGCCAGAAAACCGGTGTTCGCGAAAGAAACGCGTCTAGCAATAAGGTTAATGGGGAAAGGTTCGAAAAAGGAAGTTTGAGGAACTGAAAGTTTTGGAAATTAAAGGCAAATTATTTTATTTGAGCAAAATAGCGTGGGTGGGAAACGGTTCACCCGTGGTCAGAATTTCTCGGCTTGGGGCGGGCCCCCTGTGAAAAAGGTTCTGATTTTTCAGTTCTTTGGCAAGGCCGGCCAGGGCTGAAAATTTCCGCATCTGTGCCGAGCCGGGCCCGATTTTTCAGCCAAATTCCAATCCATGATTTATATGTTGTGTATTTCAAATAGTAATATTGAATCTGTCGGTATTTCAGTTATTGAATATTGAATTTTCTTTTCTTTTCTCTAACAATGGTAATATCAATGTGTCACTTTCCAAAATTAATTAATATTGCCGTCGTTATTTCAATTACCAGCGGCGGTGTTATTATATGGCAGGTCCGGACAAAATTCCCGCATCCATGCAAAGCTATTCTGGCACAACTGTTTTTGGTTTGCACTTGCTGTCTCTCTGATCAACTGAACATGTTCTGCGGCTGAGATCAAACGACGTTGCAAAAAGACCTAACGGTGTCTACTAACATCGTGTTGCGATACATTAGCAAAAGTGAAGATGATTGCAACATTTCCTAGGCACAAAAGGAGATTGAAAGGTGCTATGAATTCAAAAATTCAAAAATTATGTATTCAGACTACGCAAAAGTTGGCCCGTCCTGCCGACTCGGACCGCAGTAAAAATTCTGGGAAAATTTTCCGTTTGTCAGTCTCGACAAGACCCATTGCGTAGTCTACTAAAGACATAAATGTAATGGTACGTCTTTGGAGAACCTGGGCTGGCAATCAAATGTAAGTCAACAAAATACTATTTAGTTACGGTAGCTCGGAAATTAGTTTGGTAAATCTATTTCAAGAAAGTAAATGACCTAAGTTTGAATTGACCTAGAATTGTAGTCTGAGCAAATTGTGAACCTACTTTCATCTACAAAAGCTCAAAAAAGATCAAAACTGTTCAAAAAGCTATAAAATTAGTTGAATTTTTCCGGTTGCCACGCATATTTAGGCTGATCTGGGTTTTGAAGAAAACGAGAATAAAGAAAAACCTTTCGGAATTCCGGTAAACAATATCTGCCTTAAGTTTTAGCAGGATAATAAGTAACTAACATATTTCTCTTCCTTTTCCTTAAGACTGATGTTAGAAATGAGCCGTCTCTACTCAGACGATTACGGAATGAATGGACGGAATCCTGTTGCAAAGAAGAATACTATTGTGACAAGAGTGATTTAGGACTTAAAAAATGTTCTCCTCGAAAGTTTCAAAACAGTCAAAAAGCTCTAAATTAGCCAAATTTAACGGTTTTGGAATGTGGAAATACACTAAAGACAATTGTGAAAAGTGGCTGACCCTTTGGCTGAGAACTAAGATCATCTAATAATCCATATTTGATAGACAAATTTAATAAGAAATATAATAACCTAATTAGAGAACTTAGAGATACGCAGAGACAATGATTTATAACACCGCGCTGATTTCAAAGACAACGGCGCAGTGGTGTCGAGAAGTTCAGCGGCTAGGTTTCATTGAAATAATTAAGAAGAGTTATGGACGGAAAAGTATGTAGGAAAACTGTTTTAGAAAGGATAATGAGAACCAGAAATACAAACATTAGATGTTGAACTTCAAGGATCAGAAGTTGCGCAGTATCCAAGGGATCAACGTTGTTATATATTGATGGAAGGCTTTACTTTCTTCAAAAGTCTATTCATCTTAGTCTAACATCGCTACTCTCCAGCAGAGCTGGTTACCGGCCCGGCCTGAAATTTTGGAGGTCAGGCCGGTCCGGGCCGGTTTGTCGGATTAACAGGTAATCCGGGCCGGCCGGATAACCAGCTCTGCTCTGCAGGATAGCTCACTGGTAACCTCCGGATACTGTCTCTAGGCTGAGACAGCATTGAAAAGTTATGAAGTTATATTTGTGCTTAGATCAGAAAGAAAATTTAAGGCTACTGTCCTACTGGGAAGAATAGTTCTAATAAGAAAAAGCTGCCAGATTCGATACCGGCTTGTTTGAATAAGGTAATTTAAGGTAACTTCTGGGCTAAAACAACTTGTACTACTCAAAGGGCCTGGCCGGACAAGCGGGCCGACTCTAATTGAGTAGTCTGAAATAACTAACAAAGTGCGAAGAATGGCAAATCACTACTTTAACTTCTTTTTACAACAAGTTCTCGATGAACAAATAAGAATGTCGTTGAAAAGAAGCCGCATCATTTGTCCTTTTTTACAATAATAACATTTTCTTTAAAGGAAAACGTATTTTATAATATAATTCATTCCACAATCTACTATAATATTTTAGTCTCATTTTATTTACAGTAATCATATAATGTTACTTGCTTGTTTCTAAAAGTTGCACGCGCGGTCGCAAGAAAAGCTCAGACAAAACCCGATTTCCATATATTCTTTTAAATTTGTCTATAGTAGTTATATGAAATGAATGTAGAGTGATCAATTTTTGAAAAACTATTAACGATGTTCAACAGATCTGATACAGATTACTCTCCACAGGGTCTGGCAGCTATAGTTAATTTTAATAAAATATTTTTAATAATAATCAGTTTATTTTACTTATAACTTACATTATGAGATGTCATTTGAGTCACGTTGGCTGGGTTCGGCGTAGGTTTAGATTGAGTACTCGTATACCTTTATCTGATGCTATCTGCTAACTCAATCGAAGGACGCACGTGAGTAATAAAAATAGATATTTAAATATAATCTATAATATTATCTGCTGACCAAAGTACTAAAACTCTAAAATAATACTTGTATCTGGCCTTAAGATGTTCCTGAGCTGCATATATGGGCGAATGAACTCCGTATCAAGGTGTAAACAATGATACTCCCTCCATTGACAAAATTACTCTTGCTCAAATTGATTACCTTTTGTTAAGGGATGGAAAAAGGCCGGCCGGGCCGACCTGTTTCTGAAATTTTCGGCCACGGCCCTGGCCGGCCATAGTCTATTTCAAATTTTTTTGCGGATATTTTTCAAAAAAGTTTGTTTTCAGTGCTATTTTCTTTCATTAACAATAAATAATGCAACAAGCTTTACATATTTGGGTTTTTGGATACTATTTATCAAAATATTCACCTAAATCAGTCGATTTTTTGATAACAATCATCCCTGCGCCGAAAATTTGGAAAGTCGGCCCCGACCCGGCCCGTGAAATTCGCAGCTTTTGTTGTGTTAATGAGTGTTTATAAACTGTTATGAGTGCCCTCATAATAGATAGTAAACTTATATTATCGATTCTCTTTAGTTTGAGTTACATTTAAGTTTATCTAATGTTTGCTTTAATTCTCTCTTTTTGTTTTGAATGACTAATGCTGCCAATGAGCCAACCATGCCACTGAAAAAGGCACTTGCCACCAAGATCGAGCTAGCGATCACACCAACTTATCTAACTTCGCCTAACACCGAATTATTCTTATTTTGTATTCTTATTCCCTAGCTCTTAGATGGCTCCATAGCCTAACTTTTTCCGTGCTTCAAAAGTGGCCACTTGACTATGCTCTGTCCCGTTGTCACAGGGCGCGGCGTTCCATGATAGAGATCACACTCAATTTCAAATTCAATTATATTAATGTTTATTACTTCTTAACATAATAGATATAACAGAAAACAACTATGATAATTAGTTTATCATTGATTAAGGTTACCATCTCTTTACTTTTTCCTGCAGGGATCAGTAGTACAACTTCAGTCCAGCCACTCTAAATCAGGTAAATTTGAAGGTTTGAAGCTTATTGTTAGTTTGTATGTAAACTTATACCGGTAGTTAGTTCTTCTATTACCAGAAATCGGAGAAGGGAATTTATTCAAAAGTTAATAAGCAACATACGTTTTGGTGCGGACTACCTACGCCTACATCCATTCCATTTTGCACAAAAATGTCATTTGCATTATATATATAAAAACGAGGATTAGTAAAATTAGCATTTACATAAAGCTACTGTTTAAAAACAAAGTTGTCATTCCTTGATTACTTTATATAGCAATTTATTAAATAATATATTCTATTTTTAAAAATTGATTTCCTCGCCGCCCTTTCTCGAGTGGAGTCGTTCGCGGAGTTTTTATGCCGCGGAACGGCTCTTGCTTGCCACGTTTCATCTATGCACAAAGTGACATTTAACAGCTACAAGTCCATAGAAAAGACAAATTGTTCCTTATTATTTTTCTTGAAGAAAAATAATTTGAATTTTGAAAACTGTTATTGATGTTTTTTTCAATCTTTGTTTATAAGTTAGAACGTGAATATTTCTTTAGAATACTCATACAATCATGAATAATTTAACTTTTATATAACCTTCTTTTTTCTCGCAGCTCTCGTATTAGTAGCATCTACCCTCATAGTTTCTGGTTTCGTCCCAATACTTTTATTTTATTAGTTTTATTCCAGTGTCCACTCTAAGTTAATGCTATATTTGTTTTTTCTAATGTTGTATTATTTTGACAACGCATATCACTATAATAATAATATATTTTTATATTCTTTAAAAAAGAACATTATATTGCTCTTTACTCTTAAACTTTTTATAATGTTAATTGTTGTTGTACCTACACTACGCGCAATCAAATAGAGCTGTTTCATTTATTTCCTTTTTCCAGACGCTCAAATTGCGGAGCTCAAAATGTTCGCGCCCAATTTACCCACAACGATTAGAAGTTGCTTAATTTTACGGCTTTGCATTTAATTCAAACAACTTTGGCTTAAATATTTTATATGTTGCATATCATAAATATATGTAAGTACTTTTACATAATTGTATATTTGAGTTAGAAAAACAGTATAGACAAGCTTAACGGACAGAACCGTCTGATAAGTTACAATTGAAAGTTGTTTTATTTTACGACAACGAAGAGATGCGTTCTCTCTTGATTTAAACGACGAGAAGAACAAACGACCAAAAAGGACCTCTAATTATTGGTGTCAAAAAATAAAGATTTGATAAAGGTTAGTAACAATACGTCTGTGGCAGTGATGTTGTAGATTCTAATCCAGACGCGTTGGACGATTCGAGTGTTCAAAAATGGCTAATTTAAGTATTCAAGCGGATGTTAATGCTACAGAAAGAATATGTGAGGTAAGTCACGTCAATACATTAGTATAACAAACATCTACAATATTTAGTGTGACACAGGAGCTGGTGGTTTGGTTAAATATAATAGACGAGCTTTTCTATGACTGGAGTTGAAAAAAAAAATGTAAGCCGTAATCTTATTCCTGTTAATAACGTCTTTTAATAATTGAAAGAGCATAAAAGAAAGATCAAAAACCAAAAAAGAGTATTGTTTCATATTTCAGAAACAGGAGATAAACAGTTCTACATAGAGAATACTGTAGCCCCTTTCTCAAGGATGATTTGTTCTCTAACTGGAGTTTGTCCCAAGGGAACTACCTAGCAAATGATTTTTCAATTCACATCTGGTAATGTCGAATTAGCTGAATAGTGCTTTTATTATTGGTATTTTATTGTTATATTATTATTATTATTATGAAAATGAAACTTACATACTCATATTGGTTCCAATTAGTATTAACAAATTGGGAACCTTACATTTCGTCTTGTTCCATCTTCAACAATCGGTTAAAATAATGAATACTTTATTATTTATTGTTTGCTGGATAGTCCCATTTTTAAAAGATTTATCTAGTATATATACAGTTTTTTCTAGAAAATAATTTGGTAAATAAACTTTTTAATAATTTCACACAATTGCTCATTTTGAATAAATGCATACTTGTTAAAATCTCATCTAGGCAGGTAACATCGTATACTAACGCGGGGAGGTCGCGAAGCCGTTCCCACCAATCGAAATTACACTATGCTATGTATGTAGGGGAACAATCAAGAATTCCAAAACCGTTTTTCAATTTTGCAACGGCCGAGATACAGAAAATTCGGAAAATTCCCCTTCTTATAGGCTAAAAGTAAATGACTCGCACCGCGCTGTAAACCAAGGTCTTGACAGGCCTGTTAAACCATCCAGGCCTACTTTTTTGGACCTCGGCCGGGCCAGAACTATTATATATATTTATAATCAGTGAAACAACCCCTATAATCTGAAATTAACATGAAAATACTTTGTCACAGTCCCTTTACCAACACTAGTGAAATCAGTTACTCGCCATATTAGGAATAGCAGAACTGCTCCTTTATGTTGCGATGGCAAAATTCAAACCAAAGGAAGAAACCACAAATGGAAAAGAGAATAATTCTATAAAAACTTATTTTTTTTACAGCAAATACCGTTGAATTCGTGCTAATTATACCTAACTTTCATATTTATTGTTTTTGTATCATATAATTATCACAAGCGCGAAATATCGTTCAAATTTTCCACTATTTAACTGATTTAAATCATTTGTCAACTCTTAGCGTTTTATCTTACAAAGCAAACGGGCTTCCCATCCCATCTCTGCGCCCGCTACTTATTCAAACTATAGTTGATATGCAGTCTAGTCACGCCGCTGAGCATCAGCTCTAAGCATAGCGTTGTAAAATTTAACATTACCCTACTCATTGTATAGTTTTGTTCCTGCGAAGTTCGAACATTGTTTTCAGTTGTTCATCTTTTGAATAATTATTTGAATTGAATAATTGTAAATATTATTTGTTCCGTCTATTTATTAAATCTACTTTTTAGATGACTGGGATAATTAAAGGAACAATCAAGTCATTGGAGGTAGATGATGAAAAATGGCAATTGTTAGTTTCAAAATGTTTTCTTTCTTTCAAAAAATGAATTTAAAAATAAAATTTATTGAGTTTTATGAATATCATTCCAACGCTAACAAACCTTTACTGGTATCCGTAGTCCGTTCAGTTCTTGAATTATTCCAATCAGTAGTTTTACGTTCTTTTTATGTATATGTTTTTTAGTGAAAAGCTGACTCGTCGATTCAAGCTCCTCTCGCATAAGAACTCTCCCGATGCGCGATACGCCGTAAATGTAATGGTAAGTAAAATTAACAACTTGTTTTATCTATCTTGCTTCGAAATTTTAAAGGAGTTATCAAGTTCAGAGTACATTTCAAAAATATTTGTCCGGGATGGAAATTGAACCATTTACCGCTGGCATAAAAGACGAAACTCTTAACCACTAGGCCATATTGCAAGATCGATCATTCACTAGTAGAACTTTTTTACAGGATTTTGGTCTTAATGTCATTGATTTGGCTGAACGCGAATTCTTCAACATAAATGTGAAGGGGAAAGTGTCTAATAGTAAGAGCAATACTTGGGTAAGTTCCTTATACTTCGAAATATAATATGGCAACTTCTTTTCTGATTGAAAAATTTTAATATATTGTTTTACTCTGAATTTTGAGGCCTAGTTTCCAATATGAATATATAACAAGGCGACTTTCATTGAAAACCCAAAAATTTAAAAATTCATCAATCAAAAACGTTATTAGCTTTATTCAGGCCCACTTTGGATGGTCTTTCGTTGACGATGATGAAATTATGATTGTTACCATCAAAGATAACGTGTTCGAGCTTCACAATGTCAAGATTACCTTCGAACAGCAATTGACCCAAGGCCACAAAAGAGATCCTTATGCGTATATCACTGAAACTAGGTATGTTTTAGAAGCATCCTTTTAAAATAAACGGGTTCATCGAATAGTATTAATATTTAGAACACTGACCAGTTCTGAGAGCATTGATAATATTCGCTTCCATGTAACGCCGGCTTCTGTCCAAGATAAAGGTAAGTTGTACTGAAACTGTTGACTATTAAAGGAATCTCAATATACTGAATTTTCTGGCTGGTACACAAATTAATTGCTTTCCAAGTGTAATATTTGCGTCACCAAGAATCCACTGCAAAACTGTTAATGATGAAATTAAGAAAGCTTTTATAGATAAATCAGACTATACTTTTAAATTTCTTTCCAAATGTCAGCACTTTATTATTGTAACGTTTTGCGCCGCAGCGGCCGACTTTTGGATGATCATCATTTGTGCCCCGCCAGTTACGTCTATCTGTTTAGACTATATAATTGCTCTGGTAAACAAGGACTCGAAGCCTCAACTTATTTTGTGTCCTACGAGCAATAAAGACGGTCACCTCGTGGAAGTAACTATTCCCGATCAGTTTACCAAAGATGATATGGAATTCAATTTTAATAGTAGGTTTCGAGATTCTTTCATAATAAATATGGCAAACTAGTTCTTTAAACAAATCATATAATTTTCAGACAGAAGCTTCTTCGAGTATCAGTGGGTGCTTTTGTCAGTTAAGACTAAGAATGATCAGTAAGTTGAAGAATTTCAAAAAATTAATAACCCTACGTTTAACTCATAAAATATTCTAGTATGTAATATAAATATTTTGCTATTTCAAATATCAGTCTTATTAGATACTCATAAAAACTACTTTTACGAAAACAGTGTTTTACATGTTAATAAAATTCGAAATACTTTAGTTTGCTTTCAAATCAGCAGTCCGTAAATGCTATTTTGCCATAAAATTATATCAAGCACACGTTGTTTTAACATGCAAACATTACAGGCAGGACTGTCTCTTGAAATTCGACATTTCGAAGTTAGACATCACCAAGGCTACTACTACTTTGACATCAGGCAAGTTTATAGTTTTGGGAGTCCCAGATAATGGGCTGCCTTGTGATAATAAAAGCCCACCCTCGAAATGTAATACATTTAGTAGTTAAGTATTTATACTATTTTGAAAACCCTAACACTTTAAAATATTCTTCAAATTGAACAACTTCATTATAGAAAACATCGTCAGCATCGAGCAGTTTCCTGAATTGCTGAAGTTGGATGCGTATTTTCTTGAGAACTACTTTCAGTTTAGACAGTTCTTAGTTCTTCGCAAAAAGGTGGGATTATTAATATTTGGATAATTGAAAATGATGAGAGAATAAAATTGTTATTATTGAAAAGTGTTATTTTATCGTTTTAGACCACTCTGTATGTTGCCGATCTTAGAAAGCTAACTCTACATCAGATTGATCCACAGACTAAACAGTGAGTTTTACGGATTTTGGAAGTAAAATGGAGGTTTGACAGATATTTCAAACAACTAACAACTCCCAAGCTTTAAAAGGCTATTTTTGAGAATAAAAACAGTAATCGGATGCCCGAAAGATATTTGATGATAAGAAAGCTGCCGACATGCCCAGCTTTGCAGCTGCAGCTACTTTCTATTCCTTTAAATATGTTGCTCAATACCTCAACTAGTTATAACTATTATACAACTATCTTTACTATATTTATATACAATTTTAGTTCTTGTTTCTTCTCTGTCTTCAGAGGTTTGTTGATCCGTTGGGATTACGCCGTCAAAATGAATCTCGATCGAGAATGCTGTTGTCCCTGTTGTGACAGAGACTATGCAAAAGGTAACCAAAATTTTCCCAAGACTTTCCGATCATCATGAACCCTAAAGATTAAAGATTTGCCAGTCCCGGCTCAAACGACCTTGAATATACAGTATTAGCATTTGCAATTTTTATTTAAGTCGGCCCACGGGTTCTTAATTGGTGACAACCTATTCCGGTTAACTAAAATGCTGGGACGTAGTTCCTTTGAGAGAAACCTTTCCATTCGTCCTTGTAGTGCTTAGTCTAAGGTTCGGATTGCAAATCGTTTGCTTACAGGTGTTGTCGGATATAAGAAATGGCCTCAGGAGGAGCAGGAATACATCAAAAAGGTCTACAAAAGAACACCGATCACCTACTGGGTCTAAAAAAAGGTTGTTTTTTGCTATCCATTTTCAAAATAGCCAACTTCAATTCGAAATTCGAATGGAATAGTTGGTCAATCAATTAGTTTTTGTATCGATTAATGAAATAGTTCGCGCTGCCGATATTTAACCGCGTTACTCGGTTACTTTCGAAATTAGGCAAGCAGTTTGACAATAATAGTCTAATAATTCTGTTCAGATTAATGAAATAGCACTGAAAGTGTTAAAAAAGACGGAAAGTTAAGCAAAATACGCAAGTAATACTCCCTTATTACTCTTGAAGTAGACTATAGAACGAAGCATGTACATATTGGATAATATTTCTTACATTAGATTGGAAGACGAGATTGATGTAGCTGGCCGTGAATCCGTCATCAAAACCATCTTTGGTTCTAAATCCGACAGTGTCGATCGCAGCATTGCTCTCAGTTACATTCAAGGTGGTATGTATATTAGGTTAGTTTGTTATACAAAAAACTTAAATTAAATTATGGGTCAAAAGTAAAAAGGATATGTTTTGTTGTACGTTTTTGGTTTCATAATTGCATGAAACTTATTTTCAACAATACCTCTTTTTTTGATTTGAAACACTTCCAACGAGTGCACATTTTTTCAACGATACTAAAGCGTAAAAGGATATGTTTGAATTTTAACACTCCATTATTGGTCACTGTTACTAAAAACTGTTAGAAAGTTTTAAACCTGAGTAATAGTGTATTCAATAATTTTACCAAGACTACTTTCAGTGAAGTGGCTGAAGAAATGGCCGAGTTGGATATCGTAGCAGAAAAAGCCGGTTTTTTTAGATGCAATTGATTATCTGCTATTATTGCTGCATGTTTTGTTTTGTTGCTATTTTATATAAATTGTTACCTGTTGAATATACTTTTATTAATTTATTGGTGATAACTGAAAATTCATCATTACTAACCTAACTTAGGGGTGAACTTAGCTGGTCCGTTACCATCAAATGCTTAACACTTGAGGAATATTTAACAAAAAGTATCTGATTTTGATGAACTTGATATCATATGAATCATGATATAAAAATGAATTAATGACAAACCATCGCTGCGCATTTTAAAGGCACTATCAAAAGATAAAAATAAACATTGAAGTAGTAAATTTTTCAAGTGTTCAAAATTTCATCATATCTTTAGAAATTCTTTTCTGGTTTTTTAGACTCCGCTTGTCCTTTTTTCTGAGCTTTGCTACTATTTAGTGCTTAGCGTGGGAACCGTGTAAAATCTTGGATTCTCAGAATGAGCTGTTTTATGAATGATATCACCTATAATATACTTTTCTGAATTATATTTATATATTCCGGATATCTAAACTCTTCTCTATATCAGAATAAACAAAGAATCTTGCAATTTACCTGATTCTCTCTACCCACTTTATTGAAAAAAACTTGAAATTTATTGTAGAAAATTGAATGAATATAAAAGTTAATCACGACAGATATGAAAGCAACCGAATTGAATTGTTTATTCGTCATTGGTTAATGTACTCTTCTTTGAAATACTTTCTGCAGCGACCGTTTGGATTCGAACCTGAAACAAAATAATAAACTCTTTAACAGGTTTATTTTTTCTGTAAGAAAACGTAGAGCTCGGCTCGGTCGCGTACAAAACGGTGCCGATCCCATTTTTTTCAAACGGTGCCGGCGCCGATACGGAATGCGGAAATTTCGAAAAATTTTGCGAAACGCTGAATGCGGAATAGGAAATCCGCACATCGCTGGTGCCGATTCCAGCCGCCTATCTCAAGTCATAGATACAAATTACTGAAACTTTAATAAGTTTAATCTTGTCTCATTGTTAGTATTTATAATTCCACCATCTAAATTTTAGAGAGAACTTTATATACTAAAATATTGAATATATATATTTACCCATATATTTGTGAATTCCGAATTCTTGCAATCTTCCACTACAATTTCGTTTTCCATCATCCAAAGTGCGACAGTTGACCATCATCTAAGTTAACATACTTAACATGGAATCACCCAAAAGCTACGGTGTTCTAAAAACTGGGCCGGGCCAAAAATTAAAAAACGGACCGGACTGGCTCATTTGAAAGCCCTGAAAAGCTAAATAGGAAATTCGCAATTTCCTTGAGATTGATTATCATCTTAAGAAACACCCAAGGATTGATTTGGCGCGAAAATTAGGCCTCCGTCTGTGAATTTTTGAAATAATTTCTTCTTTTTTAAAAATATAACAATTATTTATTTACCATTAGAGTTATACCACCTTGGCCGGCCAAAGAACAATCGAGATTCATTCCGTTTCTGAAGAAGAAATATCGAATCTATAATAGTTAATTGTTCAAATATTATCACTTTGTAGACATGTGTAACACTTTAAAGCACTGGGCCCTTTAGCAAAATCCAAAAGTACCGACTCGCTATAATCCCAGCCCTCGAAATTCAGATGCCTTGAATGAATGAATGAAAATTTATTGATTTACGAAAAACATACAAAATTATTGCTATGTATTATTTTACTAATTTAATTAATTTGTGTCTTCCGTGAGGAGATTCAGAAGAAGTAAAAAGAAACAGCGCCCAACGTATAGTCACAGTTCGATGCCATCTCAGTTTTTAAACTGACTTTACCTGAAACAAGTTTCCACACGTATGAATTTCCTCGGCCCATAGAATATAATCCGTTGGAGTTGGTTTAGTTTCTAGTCGAATGAATGCAGGCCTTTTTAAGATGTTGAATTTGTTTAATTTAACCACATTTCTGTAGATCTCTTGTATTGGATATGATATCCTTGAGCAATAATAGTAATCGCCTAAAAAAGCAGAATTCTCGGATGGTTCTTTAACCTTTTCTGACATTAATTATAGTCTATAGCAAGAGCTAGGTTTTTAGGCTACTGCGCTCACCTAGGTCTTGCTACAGGCAGAGCTGTTAACCCGGCCCGGCTTTTCCGGCCCGGCCCGTCCTACTGTTTTTGCACCTGGGCCGGGCCGGGCCGGGGCAAGCCGGTAACAGGCTATGGTTCTTTGCAGATTTTTCAACTGAGTTGAGTGGAGATTAAATAGGCTCTAACACTTAGAAAAAATAGAAAAAACAAATTGTAAATTTATCACTTTTTGCTGCTTTGTAATGGCTTTAGAATATCCTCAAAGGAAATCACAGTATTTTAACGCATATTTTAGGAAACGATGTCCAACGGGACTTTGTAGCGCATTTGAAAAACTGATTGCGTTCTTAAGGTGCTAAAAACTAAAATATTATGACTTTTTTTGAAAAACCCTTTTATGTGATATTTTTCTAGTCTCATACCATCATAAGGTTCTTCAAAATAGCTAAAGTTGTGCCACCTTCCTGAAAATCCCCGACCCCATGCATCACCAGCATCCACGAGCGGAGCAGAAAACAAATCTCCTTGGAAGAAAGTAGCTCTTTCGGTTACATTGCGAAGTCTTTGAAACTCGGGTCCTGCAATACAATTTAGCTATTGTCTCTGTCAAGAGTTAGGTTTCGAGTGAAGTATTCATGAGAGAGGCTGTGTCAGATTAGTGTGCTGATGCTTTTGAAGAAAGAAAATTCCACCTGACTTTTATGTAACAATGCTACCCCTTAGGATACTTTGCTTAAAACCTGTGGCCGTAGTATTGAAACGCCCGGGTGGGGGCCCAAGCAGTTGAGAATTGTTGCCCAGGCAGACTTAAAACTGTCCGGGTACCGACACGGCGTTTCTATACTACGGCCACTAGCTCTTGACATAGACTATAGCAAATAGTACACATTTCATAAAAATTGTCATGACTCCTTGTATTTGAAGCTGTTTTCAATTTGACACTATAATGTTAATATTTTACATATTCTAAACAAAGGTCACACTGAGTTACATTAACTACTTACAATTCCCAAGAGTTAATCATGCAACCTAGATCGGTTGCTCAATATGATCAATGCAGAACTCTCAACGGCCCGTAAAATTTTGTAACGGACTAAGATAAATAAGAATGACATAACAGTCTTGTGTTTTTTTTATTTTAAAAAGGTATTTTTTTTTGTATTATTGTTAGTAAAACCAACCTTTCCTCATGTAATATCGTGTATACGTTTTAAATTTGTCTTTTTCGCCAAATACCTTCTCTGCGTGTTGGAACCATAGATCAGTGTTGCCCGCTAAATACATGTGAATATTTGAAATAAGTCAACATTTTTTTTTGCAAAAATCTTTAAAACAACCAATTTGCTCACAAATATTTCTAATATATAAGTGATTGATTTACATGTTTTCGGATACACTTTTAGCCCTGAATTCATTATCTACTGTTTCAGCCCAGGTGGTTCAGAGGTAGAATGACTCGACTCTTTACGCTGATCGTATTCAGAGAACTCACAAAACTACAATACTATAACATGTTAGTTCGACTTTTTAATTATTCCGTTGGGGATTCCGTCGGTAAATTCAAATCATTTTGAATTTCTTATTTCTAAATAAATTTACCGTTGCCGTTTCCGTTGCCGTTTACGTCACCTTTTCCGTTGGGGTTGATCTCTCATAAATCTCTCATAAACACTCTCCAGATTGTTCCACAAGTCCGTTCTACTTTCCTGTTGACTGAGTTTTGAAAAAGTTGACCAACGCTTTCCCTAGCTGGCACGTATCCTTCCGTATCTGTTATGCAACTAGGTTTTGGGTCGAATATGTGGGCAACCGTGCCGACTTTCTGTCCACCATAAAGCAAATTAATTTTTCAGAGTTCTGAGGTAAATGCGTTTGGAATCACTATTTCTGCTGATAATCTGCACTAATTTTGTCGGAAGTTCCTCCCAGTCGACATTAACACATCATGCAGACATATACGGATTGGAATGAAGTAGGTCCTTTTCTCCTTTTCCATTTTGGTTCTACATTAGTGTTGGGGGAATCATGACTACCTATATCTACGAGTGACTGAGAACACATGCGAAATATGTTTCCAATACCATCTAACTGAACTTGTTATTGAACTAATTTGAACAAATTTTATTAGTATTAGTAGGAAAAATTTAACTTGTTTTTTTTGCAATAATGGTTCACTGATATTTTCATAGTATAATCAGAAATCACAGTTCCCTCAGCTTTAAGTAAAATGCAAAAAAAACAAAATACAAATTCTTGATATTTAATCTATTCATAATATTCAAATATCTTCAATGTTTTTTACAAAACATATTCACAGATCTTGAAGAGAAACTGTTTTATTAGCAAATAAGTACAGATATATAAATTAAGTGGGTAGCATAGGTGCTTGACAAATAGAAGAGAAGTACCATTTATCACAGGTATAACTAACCCAACTACCACCATTGAAAT
>JAQGAV010001920.1:0-18078 GCA_034691345.1 Phasmarhabditis papillosa
GAGTTATAAAGTGTCCAAATATATTTACTAGTGAAAAATGTTTCATTTATCAATACTAAACGTCTTCCTGCAACCCCCCACCCCCCCCCCCCCCTGATAGGAAGTATAGGAGCCATCATAAGGACAGTCGAACTAGAGATAGTGAGAGTTGGCTGAGCGAATTCGCGGTCGGCGGAAATGAGTCCTTAATAACATTACTTATTGGACAGAAAAGTGCTATTGAATGATTTGAGATGGCACAATTAGCATTAACGTAGTCATGCCAGCGATTATGACCGCCCACTTCACTGAAACCACTTTTTGAATCTTGGAATCAATAATGTTTAACGAACAAATTCTAAAAATTTTCACTAGCTGGTTTTGCAGATTTGCCATTTTAATTTCCTTCTATATTAAGTATAAAGAGTGACTTATATTGCAAACTATATTGCGATCCTCAGCAAAATGGCATTGCCTCTCAAGCAGCTAAAAGATGAACATGGATTTCAGTGTAGTGGATGGTCGTGATCGCCGGGATGACTACGTTAATTGCAGGCAGACGTTTAGTGTTGATAAATGAAACATTGTTCACTAGTAAATATCTTTGGACACTTTATAACTCTCACAATTTCCCAAATCAGTTCGCCAAAACTTTGTGATTCAAAGATGTGTAAATCGAAATCTTGTGTAAAAAAGAGTTGGCGATGAAACAAAAGAAGCAGTTAATGAAGCGTAGCTACAACAGAATGGAAGATATCGTGGAGATATACTTTAGCTTTGTCTTTATGATTATTATATGATTTCGTTTGAATATCTGTATCAATCACTATACAGTATAGTATATACTTAAATTTCTGGTAAACGATTTAGCAGATAGAAAACTAAAACATTATATCATTATATGAAATTTGAAAAGTTTATTGTTCGTTTATATTTTTTGTTTATTGATTGTTGGTCAAAGATGACTTTGGCGCCTCAGATGGTGTTGGTGGAGCAGCGTTTCCCTGTAAGAAGCCAGTTACACAGATTAAATTAGAGTTACAGTATACCTTGTTGGATCCCCAAGCATATAAAGATGGATAATTGTAGAGTCCGGCATAACTGGGATAATAGTATGGAGAATAGGCGGGAGCATAGGCTGAGTATCCAACGGGAGAGTAGAACTGAGCATCAACTCTGTCACTAACGAGGAAGGCAACGACCAAAAGGCAGACACTGAAAGGTACATTATAGTTAATAGATAACTAGACGTTGTTCTTTTTTCTTTGAAGTAATGAAAATCTAACGGTTCTTTCGAATAAGACTATAATACAGTACAAAATAGTACAATCATTTGAATGAAAATAACAATTGTTTCTCAAGATATATTTTAAAAGTTTAAAAAAAAAAAAATTTCTCGATCTTGCAGTAGGTGTCTGTACAGAGCATAATGAACTATGTATACAAAATTAGTAAACTTTGTTATTTCGTAACTTACATCTTAGCGAACATGATTAGAAGAGGACTTCCGATGAGTTGCCATTTGTTGCTCCGACGGTTCTTTTATAGCCGCCATCGGTAGTTTTTCTGCTCGCTCTTGTTTGCCACGGGCGCCTTGTTACTCGAAATCTTCAAGAGGCAACACTATTTGAACAAGAGAACAAATTGACACTTTCTATTGGAATTGAGGATTATAGTAAAAAGCTGGAGTAAAAAATAAATAGTTGTCAAAATCCGGTTGGATCATACCTTGCTGTGGATAAGCTAAAAAAGTACTCTCAATAAAGGATTACATTGCAATGAAATAAGAAATTAGGATGTTAATGAGGGTTCTCGGTAAGTAATCCCAGTAAGAGAACAAACATTGTATCTAAAGTTCCCAGGTCAGACCCCACTTTTCTGTTAAACACTTGTGGTTTTTTCTTGACCAAATTTTGTATTAAGGTTGAAAACTCTGTTATACATTTTCTAGGAAAAGCGAGAATACATATATTCAAAGCAAATATGTGCCACGAAAGAAATTTAGAAAGTAAATCTTTAAAAACAGAAAATCTGGTTGCGGGGAAATTCTGTGCCGAATTCTATTCATCGACATCTTTGGTATGTAATGAGGCAAAGTTTCTAACTACATAATACTTTTGTTAAACTTCCGAAACTGAAACAAACTCTTGTAGTTATTGGACAAAGCAACTTGTGCAGCTGAGCTCGCAATTTAAAGTTTAATAACAATAAAAAAGAATTTATAAGAAATTCTAAGCGGCAACCATTTTTTATAAATAGATCATAAGTACTAATAATCATAAAGAATCGAATTTTCTCCGAAGCAGCATATATAAAGTTCTTCTCAGTGTTTTAAATGATTTATTACTCTTCCTAGCCTTATCTCTCTCTGCTCTGGTAGAAACCGATGAAATAAGTGATTTCTCAGAGATATCGTCCTATTGTCTATCATTACTGATCTGTGGTTACATCTTTCGTTTTTTTCTCCCGCTGCTTCCGTCAAATTGCGAGTCAAACGCCTAGCGGCACTAAACAAACACAAAAAAACATGAATGTACGGTATAAAAGAAACAATATCGAAACAATGGCAACTCAGTCGAAGTCAGCTCAAAATGTTCGCTAAGATGTAAGTTTAACTCTTTTCAATCGAAGCGATCAGTAACCTTTTTCATGGTATCGTTTACTCCTGAGTTATAACTTATAATCATAGATCCAGTTATAGTGTTTGTCAAAAGTCTGTCAAAAGTTTGTATAGGCACATGCAGCATTCGTTTTACTTTTGAAGAAAGCATTTAATGTTCTATATTTGCCGACTACAAAAAACAAGTATCATAAAACCGTAACTGATATTGCTGAACGAAACTCTGCTAAAAAATAATACCACACTTTAGTGTCTGCCTTTTGGTCGTTGCCCTCCTCGTTAGTGACAGAGTTGATGCTCAGTTCTACTCTCCCGTTGGATACTCCGCCTATGCTCCCGCCTATTCTCCATACTATTATCCCAGTTATGCCGGACTGTACAATTATCCATCTTTCTATGCTTGGGGATCCAACAAGGTATACTGTAACTCTAATTTAATCTGTGTAACTGGCTTATTACAGGGAAATGCTGCTCCACCAACACCATCTGAGGCGCCAAAGGCATCTTTGACCAATAATCAATAAACGAAAAATACAATATTTTTGTATATAAACGAACAATAAAACTTTTCATCTTTCATTCTATGTTTTAGTTTTTTAACTTCCACAAAATAAAAACATCAAATGAAATCATATATTAATCATAGGGACTAGTATACCAAACAAAGTGATATTTTACGATGGAACGGTTAGCAACGAACAAATGGAAGTTTTCTCAGTAGAAAATGGAACTATCGAAGCGGACTACAAGGGAATGAATTGATTAAGAAACAAATACATTTTCCAAACAATATTAGGTTATTTGTAATCACCATTTGAAGAAAAAAAGTAAAACATTAACAATGAATAACTAATCAACTATTAGTATACTCCGTTTCAAAACCTAGACTACATTGCGCCGGCCTCATACGATGCGCGATGTTGCTAAATTTGCCTTCAAATTGGCTGGAAAATGCCTTCCCTCTCTTCGGGCGAAAGATCTTTTGGAGGCGAAATTTACAACACCGAGCTTCGTATGAGGCCGGCTCAATGCAGTCTAGGTTTTGAATCAGACTATACAATTTCATAAGCATTTCATCATTATCGGTTGACATTTTGTTTATATCTCATAACATTAGATGTGCTACATCAATTAAGGCTTAATTAACGGTTAAGTGTTTATTTTATTTTTATTTATCAGCTGTGAATAATATGATCAGATACTTAAGAATGTATTATTGAATGATATACGAAAACTTGTTTCTATGATTAACAATTGAACAATCAACATCAATTTATATGATATCAATGATCTTGTGTTCGAACAAATCTATTCTATTCTATTGTATTAGCAGCGGAAAATTCAAGGAGGTCCAGTAAGGAGTTTGTCGAAATCATCATCAGCCTTCATGAGAAGTTGAACAACTTTATCGCCCGGATAATCTTAAAAACTAGGTGGGTGTGTTAGTTATGATTACATTGTTAATTCTCAACTCTACAAATGATACTGTTTTCGAACGGTCCAATTGAGAATCAGAATGAAATATTTCAACAATTAACTGGGTATTCTATAAAAAAGTGAATTTACGTACAAGTTCGGCACGGCTTGACTGCTTCCTGATAATCGTGCTATAAAACCAATTGTAAAGTTAAATTGAAAACCAACCTCCACTTAATGTTAGAAATACGAATGCTATAACAAGAACAACGATTGCAATAGTAAAAATAATACAGAATCGTAGTCGGATTTTCATTTTAATAATATTGTTGCACTTTATATGGTATGTAAGACATATAGAACAATCGGAACGGGCGGCTTTAATAAAACACTATTGAAACACAGGAATGTCAAGCAATCGAACCGAATCGATAAAACTAGTTGAAATTCAACAAAAATTTCAATTTTTACGCTAGATCAATTCACAGTAGTATAGAAACGCCCGGATACCCGAGCAGTTTTGGATTGTTGCCAGGGCAGATAAAAACTTCCCGGGCATCCACCCGGGCGTTTCTATTCTACGGCCACAGAATCGCTAGGACTCCGTCGCAAGACAATGAAAAGTTATAATTTCTAATATATGTTGTATTATAAAGTGGTAAATTGAATTTAACCTAACTACGAATTAAAAAAAACAAAAAGTTGGTCAATAATTTCTATAAGTATGAGAGTTCCTCAGAGAAAAGAAGCACACTTTATAAATTTATTATTGCTTAAGCAGTCACTAGCTTGGTGACAAACGTTCCATTTTACGATCCAACATCAGCGCAGGACTTGGACCTTCGTTTTAGTTTATTTTCTATTCAGGCATTAGTTTTCTTTAAAAATTGATGTAAATGAAGATCATTTCGAGTCACTTTGTGACCCAAAAGTGTCATATCGGGTCATAATGGGGACATGATTCGTGCCGATGGCTAGTAGTCTGGTGGGTAGGAGTGCGGCGCCAGCTAGTTGGGGGGGGGGGACGCTTCGCGGAAGATTCCAGGATAAACACTTTGAAGTAATGATGAAAGAAGAAACCAGGGCTGAATTTTTTTCACGAATTTTCGGCCCCCATTCTTGAAAACTGTTGGACTATCTGAGTATTTCACAAGAAATATGTATAAAAATATCTATAAAAACATGTTAATAAATAATATTTATTCATTCATAAATTATCCTCGTGGTTGTCTAAGCTGTCTCTGGAGTCTGTGAATGGCTCTGCGGTGTTTTCGAATGTTGCGGCCTCTTCTGGCGGCAGCCTTACGCTGAAAACAACAAAGTTAAGTAAAAGTTGCTACTATTATATTTAAAAGTGTTCAATTTCAATGATACCTTTGAAACTATGAGATAGACGCTTTCAAAAGTTATTATCGTTTTGAGAAACATTAAATATTGTTAGATATTGAGTGAATCAAAAAGTTAGATTTCTTGGAGAGACACGCTCTAAACTTCCACAAAGATCTTTATCTTGTAAAAATAACTTTATTTTGTCAAAGAGTTCACTTGACTTGTTTGTAAGATCTATTAAAAATACCGTAGTTATATGATAAGGTGCTCCAAATTGTTAGAAAACAGGACTCCCAAACGGGTCGTCCCGAGCTGGAAATGGCCCTCCCATAACCCAATTTGAAGTTAACATCTTTTTACAACCAAAACAAAAGGCCCGGGCGGGTCCCATTAGCAACCGTGGCTTCAACAAAAAACGGACAAAGATAACTTACATTTTGTTTCTGTTGCCTTCTAAACTTTCTTCTGGCGGCTGCATTTCTGTGTCTAGTCTGTCTTTGCTGTCTACGAGAAGCTGCTGATCTCTTAGCTCTGAGTAGACCGAATTTGCCTATTGTAGAGTCTTCAAACTTTACCTCGAGAGCCTAAAGTTAATTCCACGTTGTTGTTTTCCGGAACCCCACAATTTAAAATGAATACTCTTATCTTTTCGGTAATCTTAGGCATTTGATATGAAACTGTGCATTACATTAGAATTGTTTCGTCAATTTTGTCAATCAATTTCATCAGTTTTATTATATTTTTTATTGTTTTTACTTTTGAACTTCAGAACTATACTGGTCATAGGGAAACTTTCAGAGCTAAAATAAAGTATATATAATTGTACTAGACTCACTGTATCTTGTTGTTGAGCTGTCAAAGCTTCAGGTTTCACATTTTCTTCTTTTTTCACTAAGCCTGTATCCGCTTCAAATTTGGCAGATACAACCTGAAATAAGATGAGTAAAACAAAACAGGTTGTTAGAGACTTACGTCTTCTGCTTGAGTGAAGTAGAAACAGGCAACAATTGCAACCACAAATAAAAGTAATTTCATTCTAAACATTAAACTTTATACAACTTGAAGAAAACGGATAAGAGCTTTACGAATATAGTCGGCGGCCAAGGCTTATGCAAGGGTATACGGTGCGAACTGGAAATTTTATTAGAGCGCGGCCGAGCAATGGCGCGCGAAAACGCGGACTAGTCAATGATGCAATGTACAACACTATAGTGAGTATAATTATTCCACGCCTTTTAAACTGAGAACTCCGACCTTTAACTTGCATATACTATGTCCGCCGACTATATGTAAGGTTAGAATATATGTTTATCTCAAGAAAGTATATTTATAACAATGTACAGGAAGTGGTAAATATAGGTAAATTAAAGTTCTCTCTCTAGCTTCTCGCGAAATTTATTGGACAAGATAACATATTTATAGTAGAAAATGGCACCAGTTTTATAAAAACCGCATTTGGTTACGCAATAATCTCTCATCGCGGTAGCTTATATGTCCTAGAAAACTGATTGTAGGATTGAATTATTCAATATGTAGTGGAAACTCGATAAAAGCCTATTTAGAATAGATCGAGAGAAATAAGACCGACGTAACATATTGCATAAAATCTTGATTTGTGTGGAGAGGTGATATAGTCTGATTCAAGAGGAATAATGGAGTGTTACTTGCGTATTTTAAGGAAATTTTACGTATATTTTAGGTTTTCGAATACTTTCGGAGTCATTTTCAACGAGATTCTTTTTAACACTCCATTATTATTCTTGAATCAGATTATAAGCATGGTTTATTTCGTGGTAAAGTTTTTTAGCCAGAGTAGTATGGCCTGCTACACAACCTAGATCATACTCAATGCACGCTGTTTAAAAATTTGCCCTTTATGAATTGAATCTGGGCTTAAACCTTATTGATGGGAAAAGTTGCAACAACGCGCAGCGACTAAGGCCGGCGCAATGCAGTGTAGGTCTTAAAAGGTCTGTATATACCATGTTCCGAAAATATCAACTGCAAACCAGTAATAATGCTAGAAGCTTGTGACTTGCAACAGACTTTTTGAAAACTAATTACAAATAAAAGAGCTTTAATGGCTACTAGAGGTGCTAGTCTATTGCTTTATCATGTGGCCGTAGTAAGGAAACGCCCGGGTGGGTGTACGGGCAGTTTTAAGGTGCCCGAGCAGTTGTGGATTCTTGCACGGGCAGTCAAAAAACTGCCCGGGCACCCACGCAGGCGTTTCTATACTACGGCTACTGGCTCCGCTGTATGTATCATTTAAATACTTTGAAGGCTTCAATGAAAGTTATTTAGAAAAGTAGCTCTTAAAAATAAGCCAGACAGCGTACTCCTGTTTTGGCTAAGGACTCAACTAAGTGTCGTAATAGAAAACAAAACTGATAGTAATCTATTTCAAGATAATTCCGGAATAAGGTCACCCATTTAGGCCTCAAATATAATGATAAGAGTTTTCATATTAGGCGAAACCCTTATCTATGACCTATTCAATAGCATATATAAAAAGTCGTTAAGTCGGCACCTTTTGAAAAAAGCATGATTTCTCCGGTGTATTTTGACCCTGGCATTATACATTAATATTACTTTTATGAGAAACTTTTAATATCCAATCAAATACTCCTGTGTTATAAACATTTGAAAGTATTTAAAACTCTTCGGAAAAGGTTTTCAGCTAGTTTCAAGACTTCTCATTTTTCATTGAATACAATTTCGATCCCTAAAAGGTTGTGGAATCTTGCGCAAAAACCGATATGTTGCGGTTTTTGCTGGATCGCGTATATAAGCGTAGCTAAATGTGATATGCCTTGAAGTGCCTTCCATAATGAAGTTGCTTCTTGTTCTTGGTCTATCTGTGGTATGCACACTGGTGTTAGCTGAAGAGGTATGCTTTAATTTTCTATATTAAAACTCAGGGCTCGGAAAAGGCCGAGTCGGCCAGGGCCGGCACGTTTCTCAAATTTTTGCCCCTGCCCGGCCCGTGGAATTCCCAGCCTACTAAATCTGACGGCACAACAAAATTATTCAAAACATTTGACATCCGAATTTGTGCTCTTCTGTCATTTAAAAACATGTTCTTCTTTACATTTGTGGTATTTAGGCCAGCACTTTGAAAGATGAAGAGACCTCTGTGGCAACGTTGGAACAACAAGATAAGGTGAATATATGTAAACATCTATATAAAAGCAATTATATTTATGAAATAGAGTTATTGTCTCTTGTTTCTCAGTATAAATGCTATAAAGATACCCTTTGTTTATAGAAAGTGTTTTTAGCTGTCACACATCCTAAATGTTGATAAGAAGAAGGAACTAGATGCGTTCGAAGCAGTCGAGTCCGCAGATGGAGAGATCCAGAGTCAGACTAGAATTAAAAGATCACCGGTATGCATTTTTTCAATCGTTTAAGAGTAGGCACTTATTCGCCTAAGGGGCAGGATTTCCATGGGTTTAGTATTTAGAAAATCGGGCCGAATTGTTTTGTTCACAAGCGGCCCCAGTCCCACCCCTGAGTAACGCTGAATTCCGTCTTTCTGCGTTTCATTCTTTGTCAGTTCAATAACTTTTGTTTCGAACTAGACGAACATAATCAAATAGAATCAGTTGTTCTTAACAATCATAGTTTAGGCCTCTAAACGACGTCAGTTGAAAATAAAACTGAGAAACCAACGCCAGGCTCTGAAAAATCTACAAAAACGCCAAAGAAGAGCAAGAAACCAAAGAATTCAACAGAGGAGAAAAAGGTTCGTAATGCGGACATCTATATCAACGTAGCCAACCTTATATGAGTTGTTGCTACAGAAGCGCCGGAGGGCGATGCCGTATTTTATTTGCATAATCCTAATTATAGAATATATAATATTATCTATTATTGCTATTGAGAAGATTATCGAAATTTACCTTATGCGATCCACATATACTAGAATTGGGCTCTTGGCCAATAAACAGCGGGTCCGAACTTTGATGACTCGGGTCTATCCGGACAGATTTGTCGTTTTCACGGTTTCACTCACTAGGATAGGGGCGCTCAGCCATGGCAGCGGCTTGTGACAGGTTTTTCCCTCTAGTAGAAGCGTTGGTTAATACGATCACAGAATTCTTTGGATAAAGCTAGGATGCGGATGTAATTCTCTAACAAAATGGGATTTAAAAGTTTTATATTTTTGTAACTTGCAGACTTCAAAGAAAGAGACAACAACGCGCCAAATACAACGCCTGGAAGAACAGACGGAACTCGTGGGTACAGAAGGTTAAGATCCGTAATGAAGTAGCTAGACAACTAAGGGCAGCCAGAGGAAGAAATAAGAAACATTAAGTTATATAAAATAAATTATTTAACACTTTTACGACTTGGGTGTTTGCTTTGATTCACATCTTGTGTTAGTAGATAGAGCAGTAGTGTCTTAATCGCGAAAATATGAGGCTTTGGGTTGGACTTCCTGTAGCTGCAGATAATTTGGGAAACGATTAGCTTACTTATCATCCTGTTTCGTGCACCCGAAGACTGAATGTTAAAAGGAAACTTTGCTTACAAAATTCTCGAATGAACGGTCAAAACCCTGCGGCAAAGAAATCTATAGTTATTATTACAGGATTACAAGAATTATAATACTTCACTTTTTATAGTATGATACAAAACATGATCCAAACGGAAAAATATGCACACAAAAAACATATACATTGCTGAAAATAGGCAGTGTGTTTAATTCACTTAATTTATATAGTTTGTATTAGTATCTTATTCTTTTGATCATTCCGTATAGAGTGTCACCAAGCATTTTTAAACTGGGCAAAATACACGTCGCCATGAAGGTCCGGCTGGACAACTACAGACGGTCGTTGCAGTGAAACTTTCTTACATCCAAGAAGGGCTAGAGCTTTTCTTCGATACACATCGATTGCTCCGATAACAAAAACAGTTGCAATTATTCCATATCTAAAATAAAACAGAAAAATAAGGGCATTATATGATGAAATGGTAGCCTTGGTCATATGCTGCACATAGTTGTCTCGTATTAGAAAATCGTGAGTTCGACTCTCCCCGGGAGAAACTGTATTGCAATTATTCAGTAACTTGAAAAAGGAAGTTAGCGCGCGGTGGCCCAGTGGAGAGAAACTTTTCCAAATAAACTAGTTGTCGTTGCCCCGAAGAGAGCATCCTCCACACTTGAAGTGTTTTACTATGAAGTTTCCAGGGCTGGGAATTTCACGGGCCGTTGCCGACATTTTGAGAAACGGGCCGGTCCGGCCGGTCTTCACCCAGCTTTGGCAATTCCCGCATTTTAAAGCTCTTCGTCTCACATCTTCGCTCCAAACATCTTTCACCGCGCGTTCCGTAAAATAAATAAATAAACTTTGAAATTTTAGAAAGCACTTTAAGTTTTACAAATTGTTTTACCCGGCTATGCAGAAATCTATCACTGCAAATCCGACTTGTGCCTGTGGTGTAGTTTCGTCGTATATTAGAGGTATTAATAGCACTAGACCGAAGACACTATGAAGTAGACCAGACATCACAACTATTGGTTTGAAAATCTGAAAATCAAATGTTTCATTTGTACATTTTGATGAATTCGTGAAATCTTTCAATTCAAGAAAAAAGACAGTGGGGTCAAAAACTTTTAGATGCGCCAGGCCGGAAAACAGGTCAGAAAAATGTTGTTGGCTCATTGCTACGATACAACTAATAGACACCTCAGGTCATCCAGATACCTTCATTTTTGACACATAGAATGAATCTTGCCCAGTCCGGTTTAATGGGACATGTCTCAAGATGCGGCCCGGTCCGGCCAGTCAAGCACTCTGATATTGTTATTGTCACTGACCTCGAAGACTTTTAAATTTTCATCTAATTGATATCGTATTGATAGTGAATATGCAGAGGGGTTGGAATATCTCTCGAGCTTAGAAAGATGATTCTTGTTTTTCTTAAAGGCAATGAAGAAAACCTGAAAGTTATAAATTTTAAAAAATACGCAAAGCTAGCAAAAATATAATTGCTCCTCATGCAAACATAGCTCTTGATGCAGATTGTAATTATCTTTTCACAGCGAGTCGAATTCACCAATTAGGCACAGTGCCAAAACCTGCGAGTGTGTTTTTTGTTACCCAAACTGTTTCAAAAAATGCAGTATCCATTCCCAAAAATTCACCATTTCCTAAACAATGCGCCACTTTTCATAAAAAAGGAGTACAAAAGTACTAGATGAGCAGGTTGTCGTTGTGGGATCACCTTAATTCGATCAGTAGGTTTTCGTTTCAAGAGTCGGCGACATTTTTCTTAAATGGACCAAAATGACTATTTAGACACGCTTTGTTTTGTGTTTTCATTATAATATTTTGTATAGAGTAGCTTTTAAAACCCACCACAGCAGCCCCAATCGATATAAAAACAAAAAATCCATTCCACAGAAAAGAGCATATATAAAAATTGCTTTCGTTTGCTAAAATGCAGGTGTATTATTTGCAATTACTAGTCAGGTAGGGTGTAGTTGGATCTGTATTACTCCTAAGCTCAAGATTCGAAAATTAAATGTTGACGATAGAAGTGATTATTGTTATTAGTTCCGTTGTGCACTTTTGGTCCGAGCACGAAATCAGCTGTATACATATTTCAAAGTTAATAATGTTAATGATTGTTTGTTTTAACGCATGGGGTCTTTTATATTAACACAAAATTGTCTACAAAAAGAATAATGTTGTTGGAAAGCTTATGACCAGTGGAGTTGGCCCCAGCTCACATAGGATAGAAATTCGGCAAGGTTTTCGAAAAATGATGTAACGCGTATATTGATGAAATGATACTGGAAGTTAATCGGTAAAATGGAGTACTGGTAACCCATCGGTTTTACCGTACTGCTTCTTCTTTTGCCCACCCTACTCATGAGGTGCGCACAATTTTCCCAGAAGCACGGGTTCAAGTTCAGCATGAAAGTCATATATCTACCTTGTACCTAGCAAGTTGAATATGGCAGCGAATATTATTAAATCTATTCTGTATAACTTATTTTGTCATTGTTTGTATATATTCAGATAATACATAGAACTTACCAAATAACAAACTATAACAAAACAGAACCGCAATAGCTCTATGAACACAAATAATTACAATTCCAATATGTCTTCTTTTTACTTTTTCATAGTCTTCTATGTAAACTAAAGATAGAACCCGTTCTACCACCCCACACGGTAGGGTACCAAGAGCTCCAAATATGACGTAGTATCGAAAGAATGAAGAAATAAGGAGGATCCAAGGAAGCCAGTCTAAATGAGCAGGATAATGTTCAATAAAAACTTTTATTAGAATTAAGCGTAGGTTATTATAAATACAAAAATTACCCTTCTAGATTACATCTAGATTGTTGACCAGGGGAAAATAGTTCAGTTTTACCCGATCATCTTTTAAAACCAATATGTCGCCCAAACCTAGTGATCTAGATGTATGTTACGTAATGTAAACTTGACAAAGCAGAGATATAGTGTTATTCAAACGTAAAAAAGCCTGCCTTATCGGTATTTTCACGAAAATTTTGCGTATTTTGCCAACTTTGAAGGCTAAAATGAGCCCTCATTTTTTAAACACGCCCTTTATCCTTTTAAATTCGACTATAACAGAAAAGGTTTTTTCAAACCTTTACTTATAGTCGGCGGACTAATCGCTTGCAGCTAAAGGTCTATAAAATTTGAATTAGAGCACAAATCACACATTTGTTCTAATTGCTCAAATAAGATCAAATAAATTTGCCGTTCGTACCGTAACCCCTTACCAGCGATTAGTCCACGACTATACCACTCTTTGAGCACTATTGTCTACCCTGTGGAATAACTATATTTTCAAAAACATTTTTCATTTTTCTACTCTGTGGTGAAAACTAACTGGCATTCGTAATAACATCAAATTCAATCAATAATATACAAGCTCTAGCCAATAAAGTAGGATAATGTTCAATAAACACTGTAATTAGAATAAGGCGTAGGTTATTATGATGTACATGTACGGTATAAATGTAGTATATAAGAATCCAACAAGTGCAAACAGCAGTTGCTAGAAAGACTATCTCTATCAACCGAAACAGTTCGATGGTTACTGAAAATAAAACTTTATTTGGCTAATGTTCCACTGATAAACTATTCAAAGACTTTTTGGTTTAAACTTTTGTAGTTTTAGTTTTTTTAATTAAAAGCTCAAATTGAACAACTAAGTTTCCAAGCAAATTTGGGCAGTCTCCTCATAAAACCAAGCTCTACAGCCTAGACTACAGGATCAAGAAAAGGCTATAAGAAAAAAAAACTCATCTAAACGCATAAATCCAGATATCCGGTAAAGTTAATCCCGCAGAAATTAAAAAAAATCTATTATTTTTGAATATATTAAAACAACTCACTAACAATGTTCCTTGGTAACGTTGTTATAATAGTTGAATTTATAAATTTGTTGAATATAGGTCGAAATGACCAATAAGTCCCGGGTAAAGGCATATACCACATAGCTAAAAGTGAAAAAGTTGATGTGGGGTTATTTTGTTTCACTAGTATTATTTAGCATGGTATTAAGCTTGAGAGATTGCTTGGAATAGATTAGTTGATTTTCAAAGTAACGAATTTCCGCAAATAATAGTGTTTAAAGCCAAAGTTGCGTTTAAACTATTGCAATACGAGTAGTTATAAAGATTCAGTAAACCAAACATTAAAAATGTAAATTAAAACAAGTATCAGCTGTTCTTAATCAGAATGAGAAATGTGGTCTGCAAGTTTATAGTCCAGTTTTCGAAATCAAGTAGGTAAACAGCTAAAAAATTGGTAAATTCTATCTATTAGCATGATTGTCTTGCACAAAAGATGTCTGAAGCCGGCTAGTTTGTTCATAATACCAATGCAACATCGTTATAGTTTACGGCAAAACCATGAGTACACCCAAACAAATGTAATTCCCAGCTTCTGTCTGGTTTTTGCACAATAGCTATTTCCCATAAGCACCTTCTTGGGAATCTTAGTCCGGAGGTTTCCTGAGAGAGTCTTTTGTTAGTCTCTAGAAGAGCTTATTGTTAGCAACTAGAGCATCTTTTGCATCTTCTAGACTATGGTGGTTGCTATTCTGTTTCTATCTTTCCTAAACATTGATTATTCGGAAGAACTCATTCATTCCGTTGAGGGTCTGATCTATTTGTTGCTTATCAATTGCTACTGCCCCGTATTTGTCAGCAGCTGATTTCTAAGCTATTCTTGGGCTTGAGTTCGAATCTTTGTTCAAATATAGTAATTTTCATGTAAAAATTACTTACAACACTCACGTAATGCTGATAGAATGTTTTGTGGTTTTTGCATGCACCGTAATGTCTTTCAAGTATTTGAATTAGTGGTTGGCTCTCCGATTCCTCTGAATTCTCTTGTGGAACTTCTCGAAGTAGTTACATAACAGAGCAAAAGCCTAAAACTAATATCCTATACTGCAACTGTAAGGCCATCTCTAATATTATTATCGCAAAATGAGAGATTATAAAACTAATTATAGAATAAGTGTATTAGTTCCGATAGGTTGATAAACTAAAGGTTTTATTTGATTGTTCTTTAAGAGTGTGATGTACTATTCACTTTCCCCATTTCTTTTACATACAAGTATACAAATAAAGTTGCTTTTAACTATCCCCACATAAAAATATACTAAAAACTTACCACGCAGGCTTTATCCTTGAACAATGGGTAGGATCATCGCATGTGGTTTTTGTAAATAGCCCGCAGTTAACATAGTTTGGGGAAGGACTCTTTCAGGATACTGTATGGAAACATTACGGACACGGCAAAAGTCGATTAAAGTCAGAATATGAGTATTGCACAGTATGTTCATATAAATAAGCGAGGATTTATAAAAATAGGTGGACAGAAGTTACAATTCAATTTAAGTGAATTGGTCGGATAATAAAATTGGCTCCGAATTATTGGTCTCGAAACATAAGAAAATATTACCATACGCCATCTAGAAAATAGCTAAGTTTGTATATAATTGTTAGCAAAAGAAGATAAGAATTTATATTGTTTAAAGGACTTTAATTGTACGAAATTGAAATAAACATTGCCAAAAAATACATTTTTTTGAACAATTATATGGTTTAAACTTGTGCAGTACTAGAGATTTAGGATTCTTTAGTTTATATTTTTATTATATATACAATGTTATATAATATATTGTGTGTTAGCTATAGTTCGTTTCAAAAGCTAGACTGCAAGTGCCGTTTGTAGTTAACGTGCCGCTATAACAAACCGTCTGTAGAAGGAAAAGGCTTTATATTAGCTTTGATTTAGGAAAAAAAGGAAGGAAAAGGAAAAAGAAACAATTTAGAAGGAAAAGATATAAAAAGCTTTAGCTTTATAGGGGAAAAAGCAATTTGGCCCGACTAAAATTGCACTTTTGAGCGGAAAGCCGGTCAGCGCTTTACGAACAAACGGCGCTTGCAGTCTAGGTTTTGAAACAGACTATATATGAAATATACTTCAAAATAGAATTTTCTAACAAGGGAACGTACTAAACCTAGGGTGGCATTCTAAATATCTGTCAATGTAGGCCATTTCAGGTAATGGGGTGATTGACGATATTTGAAAAATGGGTTACGCCCACCAGCATCCTAATTACGAATTTGATTTAAAATCTGGCGCACGAATAACCAAAAAAGGGAACCAACCGTTACTCACATTTAGACAATAAACACTTGGGATTGGTTAATAAGGTTAATAGTCTATAGAAGAGTTATTGCAGACAAGACCTTTAATATAGGGGAAAATATCAACATGATAAAAGTCGTCTAGAGAAAATAAGATAGTCAATACTGGAGGTTTTGGAAATACATAAATGACTATGCAAACAAAAGATTTGCCTAGAAAAATAGCAGTTAGCATTTGATAGCAAAGTTAAAAGTCTATAAACGAATCATTGTAGAGAGAACACTTCGTAATATTCATTGATATTTAAAGTCTTAGGCTGCAATACAACTGTAGCAGTCAAAGATCAAAATCTACGCAATATTTGAGATTAAGTATTCAAACTTTTTAACTTGTTAACTAGGAAAATGTGTTGATCTCTTTTAGATTTTAAACTCCCGAATTTGTACTTCGCTATCACCTCATCGGAATGAATGGTATAAGTCTGAGTTGCGATGCTTACAATTAGAAGCATTCTGAAATAGTTTGTGCCATAAAGTATCTACATTTGGTATTGGGCAACTATTTAGACTAATATATTTGTTTTCAATGTGTACAGGGCAACCCTGAACTAATTAATATACATGATATACAATTCAACTAATTCTTCTGTAATTTCTATTTCCACTGATTTTGCAAATAGGTAATTTTTCAAGTGTTTGAATCACTCGCACAATAATTTATTTGAGGCAGGGGGTTCAGCTATTCATTGCAGAATCTTCTGAGTAAGGATAGATTCGTTCCAGTAACTTTCTAGGGTTACAAGTATGTAGCTAAACCACAACCATACTTATATAAGCAGCAAACTATTACAATACTTTCATTTGAAACTAGTCAATTTGGAAACCAATTTCAATTATATCATCGATTGAAAGGTACATAGCTAACCACCATCACTTTCAGATGAAATATTTACAAAGAACAAGCAGAAGCAACCCGGGTGCGCCAGGCTTTCATATTTCAAAAATTTGATTCAATGTCTTTGTTTTGATGCTCTATAACACAATTTAGTTTCCTGGTAAAAATCAAATTTACAAGCTTAAATTATGGCGAGCCTTGTAAAAGAAGAACTAAAGTGGATTGAACACCTGTCTCGCCATCTGTCTAACCAAGGAGCATTTATAACTTGAGGTTGCACATCAAACACGACTGAGGTAGAATGAAAGAGAATGATAAAAGTCCCCTTAGAATTTTAGGGGATTCCCTAGTAAGCGGAAAGGATCCCAAGCAATCACTGTTTCGGTTTTAGAGATTCCAGAACTAAACACATCGCCCTGATAATTTTGTTTCACTATGACAAAAAGGAAGATGATCAAACTATTCTTAAATTGATCCAAGAATCTAATACCTTCAATTCAATTATTCAGACGCACTAGTAACGTCTATATATAGTCCGTTTCAATACCTAGGCTGCAATCGCCGCTTGTAGTTAATGCGCCGCCAAAGGGGCCGCTTAAAGAAAACGCTTTGCTTGAAATTTGTCTGATTGTTAGTTAAATTGCATTTTGAACAGGAAGCCCGTCGTCGCAGCATGTTAACTACAAACGGCGCTTGCAGTCTAGACTTTGAAACAGACTATGTTACAAACTTTGTATAATTTATCTGTTTCCAAAAACTAGCTTTTGGATGTTTTTTTTGGTTTCCTCGGTGCTGAAGATCAAATGCTAGTCCATTACTCATTAGAATTACGAACATATTCGAGTTAGAAGATTTATTGGTTAAATTATGGAATATTGCAGGTACAATTAGAGAATGAATTCAACAGAGAAATGGCAAGAAGGGTTTCAAAATATTTGAATACATCCATTCATAATTTGGAGGGATACAGCAGATTTACGAAAATATTTGCAGGTACATTGTGATGATAAAGCTAGCCAGATTTTTGTGGAAACTTTAGTTATGGTCCTTCCAAAAGAATGTTTTGAATTCTATATTGACTCATCTGCAGACATTATGGGTTACGTCAGAGCTGTTAAGCTGGCCTGGCCTGGCATGCGAAACTTGGAAAAATATGAGGCCAGGCCAGCTTAACAGCTC